>JAKGSA010001253.1:0-83997 GCA_033558755.1 Philaethria dido | reverse complement strand
AAAAGAATCATCAAAATTTGTTCAACCAGTAAGAAGTAACCAACATAAACAATACAGTTGTGTTTGGTGGTAGGAGGTTCGTCCTCCGACTGGCTCGCGACCACTATCATGTCAAAGACGAACCGCCAAATATCTTATGATGTATTCCGGTTCGATGGCAAATAAGCCAGGTTTTCAGCTTTCCCACCCATTCTTTCCCCAAAATGTGATGGTTCCGATAGCGGACCACTACATTGTCCTCCACTTCCATCTGTATTCTGTAGGTTGGCAACACATCTTCATCATCTCTGGTTGTAGATGTTCATGGGTGAAGGTAACCACTTACCATCAGGTGGTTCTTCTGCTCGCTTGCCATCCGTTATCCATAAAAAAAAAAGAAAAGTCGAATGACAACGAACAAGGAGTCAATTTTTGTTCTTCTTCCATTTTATCAATAGGAAAACATATATTTTTATACTATTTCAACCATTTTACGTTTTTACATGCATTTTCCAAAGCTTCCCAAAACGAAGATTGATAACAGCACTCTCAACTAACGGATGTCCTGTCACGCACAGATATGGAACTTGTTGCTGTGTGGCCAGTAAAACTACTACTTACCAGTTTATACCAGTAAACAAGTGGATAAACAGGAAATGCATAGATTTTAAGGTAGATATCTTTAATGAAAGTTTATTTGTAAATTTTTGTTTTTGAAGATAATTTCTTCTTCTTCTAGCCCTTATCCCATTATTTGGGGACGGGTCTCGGTTGTCGGTTCAGGCAATTGGGCTTATTATTATTACTTATTACTTATACGTGCGATATACTGTCGTGGCGCAGAGGCACAAGTGTGCGACTGTAAAGCGACAGGTTGTGGGTTCGATTCCCACTCCAGGAATGTTAATCTTTTTATTTCCTGGGTTTGGTAACAAGGCAAAGCGCGGCGTTGAGTTCCGCCACTCAACACGCAATGCCTCAATCTGGCGGAAAGTTCTCTTTCATCAATTCCGTTCCCCGAATTGATGAAAGAGAACGGAGTGTCTTAACACTAGGTACTGCGTGAAGTTAAAAAAAAAAATAACTTATTTTATTATTTAATATTTTAATACTGATTAATATTATTTTTTAGAAAATAATTATTGTAAATAAATAACTTTTCAACTGAAAGTGTGATCCTGTGATTTATCAACTTATTCTATTTTAATTTTTACTTAATTTAAACTTCATTTAACAGCGTAGCCAGCGAGTCGAGTCAAATGATAATATATCTTTGTTTCTTACATGAACATATGTATTACTATAAATGATATTTGGATTTAAAAAAACCTAATATCCAAAAAAAGTAAATAAGTAAGTAAAAAAATTTCTAAATTTGTATACATATTAATAAATATATTTGTATGCTTTGCGACTTTGGATTTTACAACTAATTTCTATTGCGGACATGGAACTTATTACAAGGAATGCCAGAGCTCTGACAAATTCCACACTGATTCGAATTCTGATACGTTCCAATTTTTATACGTATCCGATATTAATATTTTCTCTATGTATTAATATCATCTGTATTTTGGATCCGTTTTTACTAAAATTACGCAGACGGAGGAGCATGAAACTTGGCACACTTATAGTTTAAATAGCGAAGAAGTGCAGAATGATAGTATCTTTTTAAAATAATACATAAAAAATATAAAAAAGTAATAAAATTAATGTTACACACACAACCATGGTTTGACATCCATGTTTATATAAAGTGACATATACATACGTAGCTAGGACGCGTTATTAACGCGTCAATGGGGACTCATATAAAAACGCCAATTTAATGTCCACACACTCATATTGACGTCTCGATTAACGGATAAACAATACTGAATGTTTTTTTTAGTTTCATGCTTTTTTCTACATAACGAGGTGGACATATATACATAGCTTCACGCTGTATCCCGCACATAGCAGGGTAGACAGAGGGAATAATAATAATAATAATAATTTTATGTATTATTTCTTTTTTATTATACTTTATTTAGTTTTTATCATTAAATAGTGTTTCGCTCAAACATATTTGTGAGAGCGATGTGTTCTGTTTTACCATTTGTTTTTCGTTAGTTAGAAAAATTTTTGGTTGAGAGTATGGAAGAAGTGAGGCAGCTCGTGCAAGAAGAAGGCAGGGAGGCGAGAAACCTAGTTGCTTTCCACGTCGCCGTGGATACGCCAGGGAATGAACCTTGTCGCGGTGGTGGGGGCTTAAGAAAAGCAGGAACAAGACAGGTCTGAACACCAAGACCAAACACCCGATTTATCGGAGATACGTAAACACAAAGTCAAATATATCATGACTACCCTTTTCAACGAATCATTCCCAACTCAACCCATGAAAACAGTCAATGGAGCAAAACACAAAGAGATATAATTTACGGTCGCTTCCCGGGGTTCGTCGGGGCGCATCTGGAGCCGGTGCTGGATGCCACAGCATGCGGTCCACCGGCGGCGAGGAGTCGAGCAGGCGGGCCTTCGTCGTTCAAAATGCTACAGCCGATCATCGGGAGTTGAACAGGCGGGCTCCCGGTGTCGAGACTACAGCCGAATCAGATGAAGAAGGAGAATCTCTATTTTCATCACTTCCATCAACTCATCAATCATTCATCACTAGATCATCCACTCCATCCACATTCACCACACTCAACGATGTTGTGCAGGACGTCAATATTGGCGAAGAACCTGTACCCACGTTGAGTATCAACTATACGCGTAGGCGATGGACACAAGATATGAACATATTTATTCTACGCACATACCTTCAACTAACAAACTTAGACCAAGATAAAATACCATATTTAGAACCACTTCACCTAAAATTTGTCAATAAATTTCCTGAAATGCAAGTAAGTCGCCAAAGAGTAGGAGATCAACGGCGTGCCATAGTTCGAAACAAATTACTACCCCAAAATATAGTGAACAGAATTCATCAAGAAGTCAGGACCGAACTAGACCAACTCCAAAATACAATACAGCAATCGCAAAACACACACTCTCAAACCACAACTCTTCAAAAAGCTTTTCCAGCACAATCATCTAACTTACAAACTCGGATGAGATGGACCAGTGAGCATAATGAAGCAATAATTAAATCTTATTACCGAATCACAAATTTAGATACAAATAAAACTGGCTACCGTAAACAACTTTACTTAGACTTCATTAATCGATTTCCATCTCTGTCACATGTAACGGAACAAAGAATAGCTGATCAGAGAAGAGCAATTTTAAATAATAAATATATAAACGAAACAAGACTTAAGACAATCAAAGATGAAATAGCTCTAGAACTAGCTTTACATCCCAATCAATCCGATATCACAGAAAACAACACAACACATACTACCACAAGACGTACAAGCATAATAAATAATTCTCCACCATTATCTACAACACAACACGCAATCAACAATAGAGGTGAAAATATTTATAAACCAAATAGCAGTAATATAACAATTAGACCGACACATGAAATACCTCAACCCACACAGCCTACAGACGAAACACTAAACATCAAAATAGTGACAACGTTTGAAGACACTTACAATAAATACTTAAATACTAATCCTACAGAAAGACCATATATACCAAAGCAGAAAACATCAAAAAAGTTTGCTTATATAATCTCATACATAAATAATGAAATTATACCTAAATATAACTCCAGCACTAATGATTTTATAAAAACTCATACAATTGTATATAGTGCAGCGTACACCGCAGCAGTATGTAATGGCGCAAAAATCAAAGAACAGAGCGAAACACTACAACTACAACAACGAGACCGAATTTATGATAGAAGACCAAGCTGGCAGAAGAGGTTAGACAGGAAAATTGAAAAATTACGTAAGGATATAGGACGACTGACACAATATATACAGGGTAATAGAAGCCTAGGAGTAATTAATCATGTAAGACGAATTAAACATAATCATATTATACACTCTAGTTATGAAGAACCAAACACAACTGACAGTCAATTTTTAGATAGCTTAAAACAGAAAATGAATGCAGTAACGAGCCGACGACGTAGATACCTACAATGTACTCAAAGAAAACAACAAAATGCTCAGTTTTCTAATAACGAGAAACAATTCTATAGAAACCTAGCCACAAACACAACTAATACCCGAAACCCACAAAATAATTTACCCAATAACCCAACACCCACACCAGAGCAATTACACGAATTTTGGTCAAACATTTGGTCTCAACCGGTACAACATAATAAGGACGCAACGTGGATAGCAACAGATAAGCACAACGTAGATGGAATATTGGAAATGCCTTTCGAATATATTACAATAGAGACTTTTAGTAACGTGTTAAAGAATACACAAAATTGGAAAACTCCTGGCACCGACAAAATTCACAATTTTTATTACAAAAAACTCACTTCTCTACACCCGTCACTATACAACCATTTAAATGACTTTATTAAATTTCCCCATACACTACCAGAATTTATAACACAAGGCATAACTTACATGATTCCTAAAGACACTGATTACACAAATCCTGCCACTTATAGACCCATCACATGTTTGCAAACCATATACAAAATTATTACTGCTTGCATATCCCAAGTAATGTACAAACACTTAGACGACAATAAAATACTCGCTGAGGAACAAAAAGGATGCCGTAAATCCAGCCAAGGTTGCAAAGAACAACTTTTAATAGATGCAATAGCTATGCGACACAATACTGCAAACAAAGCCGACTTGTGTACCTTATACATCGACTACCAGAAAGCATTCGACTCCGTACCCCACAGCTGGCTTTCCTACGTACTTGAACATTATAAAATTCACCCGGTATTAATAAATTTCCTAAACAATGTAATGCAACAATGGCAAACTAAACTAAAAGTAAGCAAATCATTAGAAACCGACACTATTAAAATTAAAAGAGGCGTATTTCAGGGAGATGCTCTAAGTCCTCTCTGGTTTTGCCTCGCTCTAAACCCCCTCTCTAGCCTTCTCAATAAAACCGATAGCGGACTGCCAATAGCTTCACCTGAAACACAACCCATGAAACTCACACACCTCATGTACATGGATGACATTAAATTATACAGCAATAACATATCATCACTACATAGCCTAGCAAACCTCACACAAAAATTTTCAGATGATATAAAGATGTCATTTGGAATTGATAAATGTAAAACATTCACCATACGTAAGGGAAAATTCATCGAAGGTCATGATTACACATTAACAACAGGACAAACAATAGAACCACTAGACCGAGATAGCACTTACAAGTATTTAGGTTTTCAACAGTCACACCAAGTAAATCAAAAACAGACAAAAACAGATTTGATTAAAAAATTCAAACATCGACTCAATGCACTCACCAAAACTCAACTAACATCACGCAACCTGATAAAATCGATAAATGCATTTGCTATCCCTATCCTCACATATTCATTTGGAATTATTAAAATGGTCAAAATCAGACATCCAAAAAGTACAGCGATTGATCAATACCACCATGACTGCGTCCCGCAAGCACCATCCAAGATCTTGTGTGCAAAGATTGACTTTACCGAGAGATGAAGGTGGACGACAGCTCATTGATATACAAAATCTACACAACAACCAGATCAGTAACTTAAGAAAATTCTTTTACAACAAATCTCAAATATCTCAATTGCACAAGCTAATAGTATTTTCTGACAAAAACTACACACCCCTTAACCTACACTCTTCAGATACACAAACTAATCAAAACATTACAAGTAACAAAGACAAGATAGGAGCGTGGCAAGCTAAAGCCTTACACGGAAGACATCGACTAGATCTGCAGCAACCACATGTCGACATAAAAGCGTCGAACGCCTGGCTGCAGCGAGGCGAACTTTTTCCGGAAACCGAGGGATTTATGATTGCCATTCAGGATCAAGTTATTGACACTGCAAATTATCAAAAATTTATAATCCATAGGCCAAATTATTCTGACTCTTGCAGACGTTGTCACAGCGCTTCTGAAACTATCCAACACATTACTGGTGCATGTAGATCCATAGCCCAGACAGACTACAAACATCGCCACGATCAAGTAGCCGCAATAATACATCAGAACTTAGCACTGCATTATAAACTCATCAAAGAAAAGAAACCATATTACAAATACAAACCGGACGCAGTATTAGAAAATTCTGAATGTAAACTGTACTGGGATCGAACTATAATTACAGATAAAACCATATATAACAATAGACCTCACATCACCTTACTAGACAAGCAAAATAAAACCGTTTACATCGTAGATATCGCCGTATGCAACACACATAACCTTAACAATACCCACACCGAAAAAATTGCAAAATATGTAGAACTTTCCATAGAGATGAAAAGACAGTGGAAACTTGATCACATCCGTACAGTACCAATCATTATTTCTGCTACAGGAGTAATACCAAAGTCGTTACATACTAGCCTTAAAACACTCAACATAAACCCACTAACATACCTACTAATACAAAAAGCCGTAATCCTTAACACCTGCCGGCTAACACGTAAATTTTTAAATAACGATATTTTGTAATATTTATTATATTATTTCGTTGCACTTGGCTTTGGCCCGTGCCTTACGACCCCTATTCAAAGGGAGGTTTACGTATGTAAAAAGAATAATAATAATAATAAGCCCGCAGGGCAGCTTGTGGCGAGCTGTTGGGGAGTGGCGACCCCACGGACCTGAGACCTCCAGAGGGGAATTGTAATTTATCCCCCGCCTCTGGCTTGCCTTCATTGGCCGGCAGAGTGGAGCGCAAGAGCTATATGCTCGGAAGGGTGGAAGTGCTCAATCTGCGTAATAGCGGGTAACCCGCTCACGAGCACTCTCGCGGTGGTGAAACCGGTGCACATCTCTCAACACCCTTAGCGGACCACACCGATGTTGCGCCCGAGACACTACGCCGCTTTGTGGGGGCCCATCTAGTGGGTGTAGTTACTCAGAGATGGATCCCAGTCAATGCGTCAGATTAAAAAATATTGTTGTCTCAAAGGGGCCTCTACGTGTTGGACCTGTGTCCCCACGCAAGCCTTCCAAAGGACCGGGTTCCTTTGAACCCGAGAACCTGTATCGAGATACATAATAATAATAAAGTATAACAAAGTGACAAACATGTAAGTAAGCAAAGGCGGCCTTATCACCAAAACCTAGTGAACCTAGTGTTAAGACACTCCGTTCCCCACTTTCCGCCGAATTGAGGCATTGCGTGCTGAGTGGCGGAATTCAACGCCGCGCTTTGAACAAGGTGGAAAAAAAATGTATTGTAAAAACACTCCATTCTTCACTTTCCGCCTGATATTGAGATATTACCGCGTCGAAAAGCAGAACACAACAAATATATCCATAATAATATTATAAATAAAAACTGTTTTCACTTGTTTCTTTTCAATGTGATGTAACGATTTTTTACCTTAAAAATGTTGTTCATATGCATATCACTCTTTAAATACTTACCTACAGAGTGACATAAGCTACTTTTTACAATAGTAAAACATCTCGTTCCCATGGGAAAATTGATAATAATGTGTATAACCCCTGTCGTGGCGCAGAGGCACAAGCGTGCGACTGTAAACGCGACAGGTTGTGGGTGCAATTCCCACTCCTGGAAATGAATTTTTCATTTCCTGGGTTTGGTAACAAGGTAACGTGGCGTTGAGTTCCGCCATTCAGTACGCATTGCCTCAATTCGGTGGAAAGTGGCCAACAGAAACCTTAAGATATATATATATATATATATATATATATATATATATAAAAAAGTATAATAATATAGTATTATAGCAACTGTTGGGTTCCTCGTTGGCTCTTCTCAGCATAACTGCTTTCCGAGTCGGTGATAGCTCATTCTCTGACAATACCCACATTTTTTATGTTAACAGACTATTGAATAGTGCTCGTATAATAATATTTAAATGAACAATATTTTTTTGAAGGAATTGGACGCAACGGGACTCGAACCCGCGCCTCTTGGACAACCGAACCGTCCAAGCGTTCTGACCGCTAAGCCATGTGTTTAATATCTGGCTGCGTCGAACAACAAAAATTAGTTGTATCGAGCGTATAAGATTTTCGACACAGCTGGGTATAGCTAAGGGGCCCGGGTTCGAGTCCCGCTGCGTTCAAATTTTATACGTTTTATAAATATGTTAAACAATATTTTGATTTTAATTTGACGTTAGCTTCCTTTATATTGCATCTTTAGAATTAGAATGACATGTATAAAAAATATCAATTTTTGGGAAACGTGGAATAAAGAATTGTACATTTCGTTTTTCAAAAATGAATATTTTTATAGATTCACGCTATCTCACACATTGCACATACTCGTAGCAGGGTAGGCAGAGGGAACCCGAGAAACTAGTGTCAAGACGCTCCGTTCTCTTTTCACATTTCCATTCCCCACTTTCCGCCAAATTGAGACATTGCGTGCTGAGTGGCGAAAATTAACGCCGCGATTTATCTTATTACCAGAGCGAGGAAATAAAAATACTAAATACTATTTAATATTTTTATTTTCTGGGGCCCATTCCAGTTTGTGAGTTCGATTCCCAAATCGAACCTACCAACTGTAGCGTTAACAGTCGCACACTTGTGTCTCTTCGCCATGACAGGACGTTATGATTTGAGTTGACATTTTGAAATTATAATTTATAATTTAGCATGCTCCTGCTAATATAAGATTAGCAATTAACATATCTAATGTTGCTAAATAATTTTATATGGCGTTTATTAAATTACATCAGAGTGGCCTAAAGAAAAAGTATCTGGATAATATATGCATTTAAAATTATTTTCTCACTATCCTGGTCATTCTGACAAGGTTTATGCCATAAAAATGAGTGAAACATCGACTAGAAGGTATATACATACATATATAGCTTCTAGTCGCCGTTTCAGTGGCGAGGCGTCCATACAACGTCCTACGTATGAGACTTAAAAAAAAGCTCGCCAGTACTATACCGGTTTCCCTAAATATATCGGCTTTCCTAAGTATACATCGGCTTTCCTAAATATATATACCGGCTTTCCCAAATATATATCGGCTTCCTTTAAGGTCAGTAACCGGCTAGTAAGGCTTACTAAAATTTTCACCCCTCGCCACTGTATGTATGAAGGCAATATATATGAATTATTTTCCGCTCTGGATAAAAAGGAATGTTATAAGTTTCACTTCAAGGTCTGTGTGGGTGTATGTATCTGTCTCTCTCGGTTTCTTCATTCGAAACCAAGGAAACTTCCTTTTTTCCTTTTTTTCCTACTTTGGTAAACCAAACATAACTAAGAAACACCGCAACTGGTGGACCGATGTTTACATCGATCCACCAGTTATAAGTAAGATTATTAGGTCTTTTCCATAATTATTTAAGGCATTTTTAATATCATATTTTTTTCCTTGAACAAATATGTATGTGTATTAATACTTTTTACAAGAATCAGAATCGTACAAATTATCTTATACCATAATAAGCATTTTAAATGAACATATAAACAGTTCTGTTTAGTTAAAAACACTATATAAACGGAAAGTGGAGAATTTAGTGCCAAATCACTCTGCAAAAATACTAAAATGTAGAATTTAATAGATAAAATAAGCAAACATGTATGAGTATCCATATCTTATATTGTTTTACAGCTGGACACTTTATTTCGCTTCCCAGGGTAGTCAAAGAGAACACATGGAGTGAAAACACTCCATGCGCCGCTTACTGCCCAAAATCGAGACATTGCGTGTTAACCTGTAAACTGGGGAATAAACTTTTATTCAATTCATACCCTGCAGTACACTTTTATGTATGACAGGAAAATGTTTCGTCATACCCTGCTTTAAGTTTCGTCATACTCCATTAAGTGGTTAAATCTTCCTAAAGCGGATAGATGAAAATAATTAAAATATCATCTTTTCTCCAAGCGGGAATCGAACCCACACCCAATCGCGTTTACAATCAGACGACGCACTGCACCACAATGGTTTCACGATATATTGTTAATCATATCATATGTACATGGTAGTAAGCATTATTTTATAAATTTATCATATCTTTACGTCCAGATGACCTTAGATGCCAAGGTCGGGTAGATAGAGGTCATGGTATTGACGACCAATAAAACTTTGAACTGGTATATTTTTATATTTACATTTGAACTTTGCGTTCACAGTGCTTTATTGTACTCAGAGATGAATTATGTGATCGATATATATATATATATATATATATATATCTATATATATATATATATATATATATATATATCTTCTGCCCTATATATATATATATATATATATATATATATATATATATATATATATATATATATATATTTTTATACCTACCGACGGTGGCAACAAGGCACACAGCCCACCTGATGGTAAGTGGTTACCGTGGCTATTGACGCTTGCAACACTGGGGGCATCAGCTTACGCGTTGCCGACCCATAGTATATTCAGGGATATTATACTAATGTACTGTTCTGGTAAGTTAAGTGCGGCATCAAGTTCCCGCTGTGAGTTTAGGTTAAAAAGGAAAAATATTACAATACTGCAGCACTAGTTTCCTTGCTCAAAAGTCATAAATCGTTTTATGATTATACGCATGTTAATAATATTGACACATAATTACATACACAAATAATGCGCCTGTCGTGGCGCAGAGGCACAAGTGTGCGACTGTAAAGCGACAGGTTCTGGTCGATTCCCACTCAGGGAAGTAAAGTGTTTTCATTTTCGGTTTCGTAACAAGGCAAAGCGCGGCGTTGAGTTACGCCACTCAGCACGCAATGCCTCAATCTGGCAGGTGTGGGAACGGATTTGTTGAAAGAAAGGAACAGAAGTGTCTAAACACTAGGTTCTCAGGTTTCCTCTGTCTACCTGCTACATGCGGGATACAGTGTGAAGTTGAAAAAATCTAAGCATACCTTTCCACCATTTAATTATTGGACTAGCTGACATGCTGTAACAGCATGCAATGCTTCAATTCAGCGGAAAAGTAGAACAGGTAATCTTAACATAGTTCTCACGTACCTCTGTCTATCTATATGGGATATAACGTAAAGCTAAAAAATATATATATTATATAATAAAATTCAGAAACGACCACCTGCCCTGTAACTGGTAAAACTTGAAATTTTAACTTGTTCTTGTTAGAGTTGCTATGATAACTATGTTAAAGTTTTATCACGAATCTGATTGGATTCTTAACTTCCATACATTTATTTATTTATTATTGGTTTATTGGTTTATCCATAAGTGTTCGTCATCATATAAAAGTTTTGCTTTTCCATTTATAGGCGAGTTTATCTTGATTTGACAGAAGTGATTTAAAATGACAATTTTACTAGAGTGTTCATTAGCAAGGCGACTCAGACGAAACTGAAGTGGAACCTAATACTTATTCCACATCGCTCGTAGAACCGACAACCGATGGGGAAGAAGGTTCTCAGTGGCGACCACGAACCGGAAGGCGTAGCGTGGGACGGCCCCCTACTAGATGGACCGACGACCTGGTCCGGGTACGGGGCCGCTGGATGCAGAATCAGTCGTGCTACATGGCGATCTATGGGGAGGCCTATGTCCAGCGGTGGACGTCTTCTGGCTGACGACGACTGTTCTGCGACTAGAGAAGTTGAAAAAATATTACGAGATTTCTGGGATATTTGTAGGGAACTTTAAATTTCAAAGCAACAATAGATTAGAGGGCAATATATTGATAATTTAGTAATTTATGAAGGGAAAATCCAAGTCAATATGTCCCTTCTTCCTCAGTGATTGAATTTTAAAATACTGCATCCGATTTTCATACGAAGGTACACTTTCAGAAATTCCTTCAGATCTTGCTAAATTACCACAGAACTCTTTTCTGAATACGTTCTATTCACCCAATGCATAATCTATGAAAACAATGATTAATTTTTAATTTTTAACAACTTCATGCTTTTCTCGTTGAGTAAGGGAGGCAGAGAGAATCTAGTGATAAGACACTCCGTCCTCCGTGTACTGCCCGAATACATACATTACTTGTTGAGTGGCGCAACTCAACGCCAAGTTTTTTTTAAACCGACGCAAGAAAATAAGTATAGATTAAATTAAGATTGCCAAGAGTTGTAGAGTTTGAATCTTGCTACGTGCAAAATTTTTAATATGCATACATACATAGCTTCACGCTGTATCCTGCATATAGCAGGGTAGGCAGAGGGAGCCTAGTGTTAAGACATTCCGTTCCCCACTTTCCGCCGAATTGAGGCATTGCGTGCTGAGTGGTGGAACTCAACGCCGCGCTTTGCTTTGTTACCAAACCCAGGATATGAAAAATTCCATTTCCTGGAGTGGGAATCGAACCCACAACCTGTCGCGTTTATGATCAAACGCTGTCCCACTGCGCCACGATGATCTCTATTATTAGGCAATGAATGAATTTAAATTTATTACAATATAATTCAAATTAATTATAAGATAATTTTAGATATTATTCGGATTTGAATAATGCTTAAAATTATTAGGATATTTGAGTTACCTTAAATAACCTTTATCTCTCATATGAAAGTAAAAAGTGGGTAAATAATACGCCATGACTGGAATCATTTAATATTTTCATTTTCTACAATGGATATCGAATCTACGACCCGTCGCGTTTACAGTCGCACGCTTGTGCCACGAAAATCTTAAGAGAACGTAGTGTCTTAACACTAGGTTCTCAGGTTTCCTTTGCCTACCCTGTTAGGTACGGTATACGGAGTGAAGCTAGAAAAATAAAATACTTTGACTAGGTATGTACTTTATACGTTAGAAATATATCTTTCTAATCTAGTATATAATAATTAATATTTTAACAAAAAAGAAAACCGACATAAATAAATAAATGTGCTAATAATTTTACTCCTTGTCCGATCTTAACTAAATTTAAACGGGACCACGTCCGAAGTACGAGCTTCAGTTTTAAAAAAACTTGGTGTTGAATTGCCATACAACGCGTAATGTATGAATTCGGGCAGAAACGCCTTTCGTGGCGTAGAGACATAAGCGTGCGACTGTAAACGCGACAGGTTGTGGGCTCGATTCCCACTCCAAGAAATGGAATTTTTCATTTTCCGCAGTTTAGTAATAAGGCAAAGCGCGGCGTTGAGTTCCGCCACTCAGCACGCAATGCCTCAATTCGACGGAAAGTGGGGAACGGAATATCTTAACACTAGGTTCCCTCTGCCTACCCCGCTATATGTGGGATACAGCGTGAAGCTATGTATGTATGCATGTAACATACATTATAGAAAATTCCAGTCAAATTCTGCCTTCTTCTTTCGAAGTTATTAAAAAGAGGTACAAAATTCCTTACATATTAATATAACGATTTTTTGTTCTTGAGCAGGGGATTTTAGGACCCAGGGGAGGCATCCTATAGTAAATATATGTTTAGACATAAAAATAAAAAGATAAATCATAAGGATAAAGATAAAATGATATCAGTATCTTCAAACTGGTTCCACCACCTGTAATAAAACAGTATTATAATCCTATACTTAGCAGCACTTCTGCACGATCTGACAATAAGCAATTATTAACATATATTGATTATTATTTATATTTCTTTGCATACAATCGTTTATCATACAATTTGTTTAGCTTCACGCTGTATCCCGCATATAGCAGGATAGGCAGAGGGAACCAGAGAACCTAGTGTTAAGACACTCCGTTCTCTTAACATATCCGTTTCCCGCCGCATCGAGACATTGCATGCTGAGTAGCGGAATTCAAGGTCGCGCTTTGCTTTGTTACCAAACCCAGAAACTGAAAATACTACACTTTACATTTCCTGGAATGGGAATCGAACCCACAATCTGTCGCGTTTACAGTCGCACGCTTGTGCCTCTGCGCCAAAACAGGCGATACCCTATCGTTACTTATAATATAATTAATATATAATTAATATATAATATAATTTGTAAACTACCATGTAATTAAAAACCACTTACGGCACTATTAAGGTAATATAAATTATATATATCAAAGAAACAAACAAAATACTTAAATACATTGACTTTGGCGATAGCATTTTCATATTAAATTTAATTCTCATTCATACCCATAGGTTGACTGGAAGAAATCTCTATCAGAGATAAGTCCATCTTTGCTAACAACTTTTTTTTAATATGTGTATTTATTTTGTTACAAAGTGCAATAAAGAATATATATATTAAATCTATACTAGTTTTTTTTACTCTTTTATGGTCAAATAATTCAAAATCATTATAAATTTTAGCATATTGTTATTTTTATTTATAAGCCGTATAAGAGGCCTGTCGTGACACAGAGGCACATATGTGCGAATGGAAACAACAGGTTGTGGGTTCGATTCCCACTCCAGGAAATGTAAAAATTTAGTATATTCATTACTTGGTATGGTAACAAGGCAAAACGCAGCGTTTAGTTCCGCCACTCAACATGCAACGCTTCAATTCGGCGGAAAGTGGAGCACGGAAATGTTAAAAGAAAACGGAGTGTCTTAACAATAGGTTTTCTGGTTCCCTCTGCCTACCCACGACTTGACGAGCGTCAATCGATATGTTACTGTAAAGTTTCATTTAAATTCGTTCAGTAGTTTTTGGGAGAAAGAGTAACAAACATACATTCATCTTCATAAAATTTCGCATTAATATACTAGTTGCTACCGACGGCTTCGCATGCGTGGTCAATGGCAATCCATACTACATACTATAGTGAAGGCGCCATGTGTATCTTTTTGTCACACAGTGTCTAGAATATTGTGTATTCACAAGTATACACATTGTTGTATCTAAGTGTCACACGGATTTTTATCCGTCCAAGGAAAAAAGGGGAAAAATGGGGGTGAAAAACAATATATGATATATTATGTAGTTTTAAACACATTCCAACAAAAACAAATATTGTGATTTTTTTTTATACGCTCACTTAGGCTCTGGCGCTGAGGGTGTAAAGATTCTGTTTTTATAATCGTGTTTACATTCCGATGTTTAGTTTCGCTTTTAGCGCACTCCTTATCACCGTACGAAATAATGATTGATAACAGTACCTAAAGTGACAATAAGGACCCACCTTATCTATACATATACCTTCTTTTATTTTGAAGAAGTGATAAGCATTTTTGTTTTATAAATAAAAAATCCTGTGAATTTCGGTACCAAAACCACTAACCACCAAACTGTCACAAATTCCAATTTCAATAAAAATATAAATAGCTCATATAAATTTAACTAAATTATTTACACACAGACAGACATTATTATGTCTTTTTCTTACATATTATTAAAAAAAAATAAACGATTATGACGTAACCGGTTCTGCTATTTAAAGCCAGACGATGCTTGTATGGACACAAACAACAAGTAGTTTTTGTACTGTACAGTGTATTGTAAATAATATAAGATGAAATCTATGATCATTCTGTGCCTCTTATCCGTTGTTGGATGGACCATTGCTGGTACTGATCTGCATCCCAGAGGTTGTATTTATGCTTTGGGAAAATGTAAGCGTTTTCTGTACTATACTATTTTCTACAATAGAAGTAGATAGAGGTCTCCACTGAGATGATCTTCAAGAACACAGTGTCAAGGTTACTGGAGGAAGGTAAATGCATGAGGATTCCTTGGAAGGCATGTGAAGAGGTTGATGACTGTTGATAGCGCAAGAAGTACGCAGGGACTGTAGCCTTTGGCCCTTTATTATTTACTAGTGTCCCCGTAAATGCGTTAATAACGCGTAGCGACATTCATATAAACATGGATGCGTCATTTTATATAAACATGGATGTCAAATCATGGTAGTGTGTAACGTTTATTTTATTAATTTAATATTCTGCACTCCTTCTCTATATAAACTATAAGTGTGCCAAGTTTCATGCTCCTCCGTCCGCATAATTTTCGTAAAAAGGGATCCAAAGTTTTTGCTTCACGTATTTATATATAGATGACTATCTAGTTAGTAATGAAACGTGAAGCTAAATAAATATTATTGTTCTCTTTTTAAGGGATGTACGAAGAAGCAGGCATAATAAAAATATACATGCTTTTACGAGATTATCTATGAGTAATAAATACTCAAATAAATGCATTAAGTGTTATGTTCTAGAGTAATGCACATTTATTAATAAACACTTCTGTTTATTAGTTACAATCGTTATTAAAATATGCAAGTTGAAGCGGCAATAGGCAGGCCACATCGCCTAGGGAGGCCTATGTCCAGCAGTGGACGTCTTCTGGCTGACGACGACGACAACGACGACTAATCGTTAATTAATGACCAAATTAAAGAATTTCTTAATAAAATTTAAACTATATAACTATAAAGTTACATCTAAATCCATTCAGCAGTTTTTACGTGAAAAACTAACATCTTCAAATTTCATATATATCACATTAATGACAATTTTACCTCATTCCAGGCATAAGGGATTGTGAAGAGGGTACCCACGCGTATACCACTGGCTGCGGAGTCCTAACCCCTGAAGCTACCTGCGATAACCCCGACCCTAAGCCTGATAACAGAGGGCTCATATGCGATTACTCAGCGTGCTACTGCGATCCTCCCACAGTGCGGGACACGGCCAGCAAGAAGTGCGTGAAACTGGAAGACTGCCCGAAGTGATCAGAAATAATGTATTGGAATAAAAGATTGTCATGTTATATTTTTGTTGTTAGTTTTGTATAAATGTGTATATTTTATATGTGATTTCATTTTTTCTATCTGATGCTGTCCCCTTTAAATTTAGTTGAGATCTAACGAGTAGTTTTTGAGTTATTTGTAATAATTGTACTCTATAATGCATTTAGTTTGAAGTCGATTTTGTTCGTGTTAAAATCTTAATTATTGGATTTTACAGTTTCATAACTTAAATTTAGTTATCATATATAAAAAGGATAGAAATTAGTTTTTTTTAGCTTCATGCTGTATCCCTCATATAGCAGGATAGGCAGAGCGAACCAGAGAACCTAGTGTTAAGACACTCCATTCTCTCAACAATTCCGTTTCCCACTTTCCGCCAAATTGCGGCATTGCGTGCTGAGTGGCGGAACTCAACGTCGCGCTTTGCCTTGTTACCAAACCAAAGAAATGAAAATACTAAGCTTTTACATATTTCCTGGAGTGGGAATCGAACCCACAACCTGACGCGATAATTTCTTAGAATATTCAGATATTTTACAATAATCAATACAATCTAAACGCATGATTGCACGTACTATACGTGGTGCATTTAACATACTTGCTATCAGCTTTTCCGCATCTGTGCAAACTATATAATAAATAAACAAATTATTTACTGGAGGCCAGTTGTGGCGCAGAGGCACAGAGTTTGATTCCCACTACAGGAAATATTAAACAATATTTTAATTTCCTTGCTTCGACTTACTTCTATATTTATTTTTATTTTATTTATTTCTATTACAAGTAAACCTTAACCTATAACAATAGTAGTTTAAATCACAATAATATTTGCCATTAAAGGGTAGGCTAACAGAATTTGATGAATCCCTAGTATTCCTCGCACACTGTCGCATCATCGAACAGTATAGGCTAACATGATAATCAGTATAAATAATAATATATATATATATATATATATATATATATATATATATATATATATATATATATATATATATATATATACATCTATATAAATATGTATGTATGTATATATGTGTATATGGATGTGTGTATATGCATGTTACCTATATAAAAAATTTCACCTTTCGCAACTATTGGGTAAATATAAAATATAAATCAAAATTATATTTTATGATTATATTTTTATGTAGACCTTGTATGTTATGACATGGAAATTCTAACTTTTATAATACAAAAATATTATATCGCTTAAGGTAGACGACGATTTAAAACTTTTAAAGTAAGAGAATAATTTCTGAAAGTGTATGGTACCTACAAAGGCACTTATATGCAGGGGCTATCATATTAAAAATAATTAAAATTTTAATATAAAAGAAAACCGGCTTGTAATAAAATGCGATATATTTTTTTTTACGAATTACTCAAAAACTACTTTTCAGATCTCAACTAAATTTATATGGGACCATATCCGAAGCATTAGCTATCATATAAAGAAAACAATCATTAAAATTGGACCAAACAGTCTAAAGTTATGCTGAATTGAAAACCGCTTTTTAGTCGGTTAATAAAGGTTAATGTATCTTCAGTTGTAGAGCGAGAGCCTTTGTATGTTTAATTCTTATCTTTTCATCGTTTTCCATCGGATTTAAAAAACTGAGTTATAAGTGGCGGAACTAAACGCCGCGCTCTGCCTTACTAGAACAGTCAGGTTTCGACTCGCTTAAAGTCAGGAATCGAACCCACGACTCATCAAGGTTTACAGTCAGACGCTTTTCCACTGCACCACAAAGGTATTATTTATACTATATTTTAATTATGGTACGGATAATCCATCTGGGTCATCTGATGGTAAGTCATTACCGCCGTCCAGGACCTCTTGTAACACTAGAGCTATGTTACCCATGTCGTATCGACCTGGAAATGTTGTCAGGTAGGCCATTACATAATTTAATGGCACATGGAAGGATACTTAAGATATCGAAATCATTTTCTAGACCATATACAGAATATAGAGTGACAAAATATAAGTAGTGCCCGTAGAAATCTGAAATTTGGCATGTAGGAGTTTGGGAGTTTGGGAGTGTAGGGGAGCACTAAGAAACGATTTTTCGAAATTGCCATGAAAATGATAAATGACTGGATTTTAGCGGGATTAGTTGTAGCTAGTCTTTACAAAAATCTTATTATTTTAAAATATAGATATTTTCAGAATGTATGGCTTAATTGGCAAAAGCGCTTGGATGGATTCCTAGACGCATAGGTTCAAATCCTGTTACATACACCTTTGTAATACGTTTCTAAGTCACAAACACTTTCACATTTTAATAAAAGTAAACAAAAGTTACAATATTTACTTAATTATTTGATAAAAAACAGACTTTTTTCTTTTCCAAAACAACGATAAGGAACAATGATAACAGGTCAACTACTTAAGGCAGGTCAACATTAATATGGGCACAAACAACAAGTAGTTTTTGTAATGTACAGTGTATTGTAAATTATAATTACATTTATTTCGTTTATCAGGGTACTCGGAGAGGACCTAGTGTAAGAGAACCAAGACACTCCGTTTCGGTTGAGAAGATATAAGATGAAATCTTTAATAATTCTTTGCTTCCTATCACTTGTGGGGTGGACCATTGCTGGTATAGATCGGTATCCTAGAGGCTGTATCTATGCTTTGGGAAAATGTGAGTACCATTTAAAGATTTTTGCCTTCCGATTACTATATTTAAACTTTAGTATTTTCATTTCCTGGGTTTGGTATAGTAAGAATGAAGAAGAACATGCTCAGGAGGTTTGGGCACGTCAAGAGGATGAGTGATGAAAGGATGGTAAGAAAGATATATGAAGCAAAGGTGAGCGGTAAGAGAGGCAGGGGGAGACCTCGGTTGACCTTCGAGAATACAGTATCAATGATACTGGAGGAAGGTCACGTAAAAAGCATGAGAAGCCCCCGTAGGGCATGCATGAAGAGGTTAATGACTGTGGACGAGGCGAAAGTGGTATGCAGAGGCCGTAGCGTTTTGGCGCTCCGTTCTCTCTGACTACCCCACTAGGGATAAAGCGTGAAGTTAGGGAGGTAGGTGACAAGGCAAAGCGCGGCGTTAATTTCCGCCACGCGGCACGCAATGCCTCAAATTCGGCGGAAACTGGGGAACGGTCTGGTTGGTTGGTTGGTTGAACATAGATTATTAATATAAAAACTATAAGATTTTCCTCAAAAGCAATATAACGCAAATAACGAGTGCTAATAGAGTACTGTCAACAGAACACTGTTGAAACGGTTCCTTCAAACAAGATCTATTTACAGAGTATATTTAATGACCTATGTTGTGTTAAAATAAAGCTGTGTTCATATTGGACTTTTAGTAATGTTAAATTTTTAATTATTTTTAAGATATTTGGGTAAATATTTGAAAGATACTTAAGTGGGGAACGGAAATCTTAAGAGAAGGGAGTGTTTTTACACTAAGTTCTCGTCACACTGGGTTCTCTCTGCCTTTTTTATTTTTTATTATTTTTTTTTTATTGATAACGGACGGCAAACGAGCAGAAGGACCACCTGATGGTAAGTGGTTACCTTCGCCCATGAACCTCTACAACACCAGAGATGTTGTAGATGCGTTGCCAACCTAGAGGATATAGATGGAAGGGGAGGACAATGTAGTAGTCCGCTATCGGAACCACCACATTTTGGGGAAAGGATGGGTGGGAAAGGGGAAAACCTGGCTTACATGCCATCGAACCGGAACACATCATAAGATATTATATATATTATATTATATATATTTGCCTACCCTGCTATGTGCGAGTTTTAAAAACAAACAGCGTGAAGTAAGAAACAAAAATGTTAGGAATTATGCTGATGTCTTTATTCACGTATATAGTATATTTTATTGGTAATGCTAAGAAAAATGTTTTTTATATTACTTTGTTTTCTAGACACACGCACGCATGCACGCACGAACACACACTCACAGAGACACACACACATTTGTTTCATTAAAAATAGAGTTAAAAATAAAGGAATATTTATACAAGGAAAAATAAAATAATAAAATATATTAAATTAAATTAAAGAGTCCAATATGAATACCGCCTTAATGATGAAATAATTAATCAACTAAACTCTAACAATATTCCTAAAATATGAAACTCAATATAATAGAATGAACGAGGACTAATATGAATTATAAATAAAGGCATCATTTCAATTTAAGCCGTAATTTTCATTGTTAATGCTGGCTTTTGGAATATGTGGTAGTTTTTATAGTTGATCGGATTTTTGGATTGAACTGGATGGAATTACTCTAAAAAATACAGGCAGCCTAGTGTCAAGACACTCTGTTCGCCACCTTTTGTGTTAAAGATAGAGATATTGCATGTTAAGTGGCGGAACTAAACACCGCGTTTCATCTTACCCGGAGAAGAAATATTTTAAATATAATTAACCTGAGCGAGAATCGAACTCGGTTATGAGTATAAGTCGCGTTTACATACATACATACATACATAGCTTCACGCTGTATCCCGCTTATAGCAGGGTAGGCAGAGGAAACCTAGTGTTAAGATACTCCGTTCCTCACTTTCCGCCGAATTGAGGCATTGCTTGCTGAGTGGCGGAACTCAACGCCGCGCTTTGCCTTCAGTCACGTTTACAGTTAGATGTTATCAATTGCGATACGTTATCAATTGCAATTGCGATTGTTAGCCTTTAAAAATTATAATCTGTATTTTACAGTTTTAGTAGAACAACCTAAATAATAGATAAATCTAGTAATTTTATGGATTTTACATACTAGTTAAAAGAAAACTCTTGGTTTGATTACATAAAGTGCGGCGTTGAGTTACGAATATGTATTACAAATTTATATATTAATATTTATATATTAATATTACAGGTTGTGGGTGTGATTCTCACTCTAGTAATTTGGTAACAAGACAAAGCGCGGCGTTGAGATCCGCCACTCAGCACGCAATGCCTCAATTCGGCGGAAAGTGGGGAACGGAGTGTCTTAACACTAGGTACTAAGGTTCCCTCTGTCTACCCTGCTATATGCGGGATACAGATGCAAACCTAAGATCATTTTATTTTTACGTAAAGGCTCACGTTTGACGGCATGAAGACTGATCAGATCAGTGATAAGTGAGACGACAAACACTTGCCTAACATTTTTTGACTCTTGATCTGAAGACTTCCAAATTTTTCTACTTAGGAAATACAGATGCCAGGAATAAGATCCATCTTCTCCCAATAGTGCCATATATTTCACTAAATACCATAATTTATTTTGCCAGGTGTAAGAGAATGTGAAGAGGGTACCCACGCCTATACCATACACGTATATGACTGCGGACCCTTAACTCCTGAGCGTACCTGCAGTAATCCCAACCCTACGACAGATAGTAGAAATGTCATATGCGATTTCTCAGCTTGCTATTGTGATCCACCCACAGTAAGGGACACGGTTAGCAAAAAGTGCGTGCGTTTGGAAGATTGCCCATAGAGAATATGCCCGTTCAGAACATAACATGGATGCGAGTAAATATTAAGTTGTTATAATGTTGCAGAAATAAATATATTTTTATCAAATTTTGTATTTATTTTGTTACCCAATTGAATTAGAATTTCTGATGTCCAATTTTTCTATTTATGTGTTTATTTTTTAATTGACCATATTATTTGACACCCAGATTTGGATTTTGCTATCCATGTGTGACTTCTCCAAAGTTATAACTATTATATATGATAAATTCCTTTCTTATGTATTAGTATCTACTTGGGTCCTCGTTGACGCGTTAACAACGCGTTGACTAGCAACGTCCATATATGTCACTTTAAATAAACATGGATGTCCAGCCATGGCAGTGTGTGTGTAACATTTGTTTTATTAAGTTAATATATTTTTTATGAATTATTTTAAAAAGATATTGACATTATGCACTCCTTTCGCGATAAACTATAAGTGTGCCAAGTTTCATGCTCGTCCGAACGCGAAGTATTCGTAAAAAGGAGTACTTTTTTGTTAAAATATATCTAAATATCGACTTAAGCCGAAGTTAATGCAAATTTAAAAAGACAATTCAAACCAATAAAAACTTAGAACAACTTATTAAGCTTATAGAAATACCCAAATGGAAATCGAACTCCTTACTTGCTTAACAGTTTCACCTCCTAACCTTTGTACCACATTTTTAATATCACATATTTTTTCAATTGAAATACTTTGAATATTCATATTACAGTAAGAAGGCTTCACATATTATAATATTTTTGCGGCAAACAAACGCCAACTTGTCAAAAGATATGACAATGAAATGAAATATTTAATATCGAGCTTAGATTTGGTTGAAATTTTATATAAATAGGGACATAATGCAATTGGTACGTCTGTCTGTTGCTACAGGTGACTATAGTAAACTGAAATGGGATATATTTCTTCTTAATATACACAAGTGTGTTTTGCCACTGCGACAGGTAATTTATAAACGATTACAAAAAAACGCGGCGTTGAGTTCCGTCACTCAGCACGCAATGTCTTCGCAATGTCTTCGGCGGAAAGTGAGGAACGGAGAGTCTTAACACTAGGTTCTCAGGTTCCCTCTGTCTACCCTGCTACATGCGGAAAAAGAGGTTCTCACTCAGTTCGACAATTTTTTACGTGTTTTATCACATGATGATGATTCTTTTTTTTTATATAATTGCTAGTGATTCGCGTCGTCAGTGGTAATATATGTAATATACTATGGTGAATAGTGCAAGTGAAAATTTGTTTGGACGTGTTTGGTAAAATATATTTTTTTCAGTAAAAAATATCCGTATATCCTTTTTAATACTTCTGTGATATGTGTGCAGTTTCATAATATTCGGTTGAATCGTTTTGGCGTGAAATCGTAACAAACAAACATATTCACATTTATTGAAGATGAGTAGGGATTGCAAGACGAGGTAATTATCTAGTTTTTAATAGGAATTTCTGATAAGCATTTTTAGAAACCGTATAAGAATTTGACCGCAGCGGGACTCGAGCCCGCGCTTCTCGATAACCGTCCAAGCGCTCTGACCGCTAAGCCATGCGTTCTTATCCAGCTGCGTCGAAATTATTATACGCTTGTTACAACTTATTGAGTTGTTAGCGTCTCTGAAGATCTTTTAAAAAAGTTTTTGAATTTTGTGTAAAAAATTATATATTCGTTGCTAAGGCAACCCGTAAACCGGGCCTCTAGTTTAGATAAACGGGAACAAAGATAGATTACTACGTTAACCTAACCTATAACCTTAGATAGTCGATAAAAAATTACAAATAAATATATAAAAATATGTATATACATACATACATATATGTATATATATACATACATATATATATATATATATAAAATAATACTTTTTCAAGCAGTAGGGCACTGCTTCCGACCCAAAGTTTTGTATTTTTAATGGTTGCCTGTAAGAAATCACTTCTAGTGAGTGACAAGGCCGCCATTGCACATAACGTTTTTTCATGTTATATGTATTGTTATTATGAGTATTTGTAAAATTTTATGTGCAATAAAAGTATTATTATTATTATGTATCTCATTACAGGTTCTCGGGTTCAAAGAAACCCGGTCCTTTGGAAGGCTTGCGTGGGGACACAGGTCCAACACGTAGAGGCCCCTTTGAGACAACAATATTTTTAAATCTGACGCATTGACCGGGATCCATCTCTGAGTAACCATAGGCAATTACTCAGAGATGGTCACCGGTTAATGCGTAGGAGCTATGGAACATATGGAAAACTAAAATAGGGCTATGGAATGGAGTTTGGATGGACTAAGTACTGGGCTATTGATTGAGACTACCGGACGTCCGCCTTTTCAACAGTCTCAAATTGAAAGGTTAGCGGACATTGACTTGCCTCCCACTAGATGGCTTATTATTATTATTATAAAAAGTCAGACCATCACGGCGCAATGGGACAGCGTCTGGGAAATAAAACGTGGAGTTGATGAAAAAAATCTTTATAAAAAATTAGCTAACTTAAAAAAAAGGCCCCAAAGTCTAAATAATTATACAGAAAGTGCCAGAAAACTATACAGTGGAATAAATTAATTATTTACTACTAGTTTTGTAACTCCAAACTTAGATTAAAACTTTTTAAGTGAAACAAGTGTCCAGGCGAAGTAAAAACTAGGATTTACATGAAAATACTACTTTTAGCAACAACCGCATTTCAACTGTACAATTCTATTTTTTGAGTGCCTTTTTGTGCTCTTATATTAAATTCAAGTATGATATAGTGAAGTGGCGCTTTTTTCTTTGATTCTTTTTTTATTATGAAGGACCGAAGTAGTGGACTGTTCCAGTTTTTTAGAATTATATTATAGGAAGTCCTCAATTTAACTGCTTTTTACTCGACTGTCAGAGGAAGGTTATGTTTTTCGTATCATATATGTTTGTAATATTCTTTATTATCTCATATCTTCTAAACCCTGGACCGATTTATATAATTAAAGGTGACGTTTGATGGGTATTGATACTCCATGTGTTCTTCGATATGTGACGTCACTCTTAATTTCAAATGAGCACGCCCCTAGAGGCAATTATGTCATGAATAAAAACAGTGTTGGGTATCAAATGAAAGGACTTAATTAGCACATTTCAAATATATAACACATAACTAGCTTTTATTTGTATTTTCTTCCTAAAAACGCAATTTTTTTTTTTTTTTTTAGTTTTTATGCAGTTAGTTTTTTATTCTTTATAATATTTATTTATTTATATATTAAAAAGCTTTTTATTTGGTGAACCAATTTGATGATCCTTTTATGTGATAGACAATGTAAAGCTTAACTTAGTTCAAAACTTAGTTAAAGATCTGATGTAAGATCATTTTGAGTTATTCGTAATAGAAATTGGTGTAAACCATTGGCTCGAATACTTAAAAAAAAAAAAAAAAAAAAAAAGAAAATAGTCCCGCTGAGTTTCTTGCGCCAGTTCTTCTCAGGTCTGAGGCACAAATTTAGTAGTGAACCGGTGGTAAATTATTTTGACGTTCAAAGAAATGAAGCTTGTAACTTCTTATTTTGAATAATTATTCCGACTTTGACTTTTTGTTAGTTTTACTTTTTAGTGCATTTTATTTGAATTATGTTTACTTTTTTGTTAAAATTTTACTAACGTTATAATAAAATACCAAAATATACGCGATTAATCATGTTTAACTGTGTCCGGTTTCCGGAGTGTGGACGAGTCAAAAGAAGTATTCAGGGACCGTAGCGTTCGGCGCTGCGCTCTCTCTGACTATCCCGCAAGAGATAAAGTGGTCACGAAAACCAATAAAACAATGAAAAAAATCATTAAATAAATATTTTTTTTATAAAACAACTAAAAAAATATTAAACAAATACATACATAGCTTCACGCTGTATCCCGCATATGGCAGGGTAGGCAGAGGGAACCTAGTGTTAAGGCACTCCGTTCTCCACTTTCCGCCGAATTGAGGCATTGCGAGCTGACTGGGGGAACTCAACGCCGCGCTTTAATTTTAATTCAATTAAATTTTATTAAATAAATATTTTTTCATAATTAATAAGTAACACACTTTAACGTATTTTCTCGTCATCACAAGGATAATCCATCATGGCCGGAACATTAAATTCACACTACGAAAACATTTTAATATGACCGGATCGGGACACGTGTGCAATTTTTGAAATAATAGATACCAGTATGAGCTTGAACCATGTGATCATATACAACGCAGAGCCACCCGTATCGTTGGGGACCCAATAATCTGTAAAGGGCTCGACACTGGCGTTTCGTAGAGACGTGTCCTCGTTGTGCGTGTGTGTGTTCTTGTGCGTTCTCTACCGCATATATTGCGGGGAATATTTTGAGGAACTATTTGACCTGATTCCTGCCGCAGGATTTTCTAACCGCACAGTACATCTCAAACTTCAATATCATCCACACCACCTGGATACGTGGCACTCCAGTACTGTGTTTCGTAGTAACCTCCTTCCATATGCTATTGAATTGTGGAATAGTTTATCTGCGGCAGCGTTCCCAGGTCGATACGACATGGGTAACTTCGAAAAGCGCGTCTATTCCCACCTCAAAGGCCGGCAACACACCTGTAGCTCCTCTGGTGTTACACGGGGCGGTGGGTGGCGGGGATTACTTACCATCAGGTGACTCGAACGTTTGCTTTATTCTTCCCATTAAAAAATATCAAATAAAATATAAATATATAACCGCTTGTCGTGGCGCAGAGGAACAAGCGTGCGACTGTAAATTGGACAGGTTGTCGCATTTACATTCCACCACTCCAGGAAATGTAAAATTTAGTATTTTCATTTCTTGGGTTTGGTAACAAGGCAAAGCGCGGCATTGAGTTCCGCCACTCAACACGCAATGCCTCAATTCGGCGGAAAGTGGGTAACGGAATTCTTGAAAGAGAATGGAGTGTCTTAACACTAGATTCTCTGGTTCCCTCTGCCTACCCCGCTATATGCGGGATACAGCGTGAAGTTAAAAAAATAAATAATTAAAATATATAAGTAAAGCAAATAAAAAATTGGTAACAAAAGATAAGCCTGGATTTTCGTATAATATAAGGTTTCTCTAAAACAAACAGTCCTAAATATATAGGTGCGTGTTTTTCCTAATTTATCCCCTCATTTGCACACAAATTCGTACTTTTTTTTGTGCAAACCCTAACCGTTATGTTAATACTGTACCTTTGAAGTCAGATTGATTGACTGCGAGGACTGCTCTAATTGCAAATGCTAGAATAATTTGCAGTGTTTAATTACGTCACAATGTAGAAATTAACATTTTAACAAAATGAATACCAACTATGAACCAAAAAGCTAAATTATTACGAATAACTCAAAAACTACTTAGATCTTAACTAAATTTAAATGGGACCACATTAGAAGCACTAGCTATCATATAAGTAACATACATATTGACGCCTGTCGTGGCGCAGAGGCACAAGCGTGCGATTGTAAACGCGACAGGTTGTGGGTTCGATTCCCACTCCAGGAAATGTTAGAATTTTCATTTCCTTGGTTTGGTAACAAGGCAAAGCGCAACGTTGAAGCACACAATGCCTCAATTCAGCGGAAAGTGGGGATCGGAATTGTTGTAAAAGAACCGAGTGTCTTAAAACTAAATTCTCAGGTTCCCTCTGCCTACCCTGCTATGTGCGGGTGAAGTTAAAAAAAAATCTTTATTCTAGTAGAACAGCGCGCGGCGTTGAGTTCCGCAACTCAACATAACATATCTCGTACGAATATGTAACATAATAATGGAATTTTGTAACAAAACCTTGTTTTTCCCTTAAGTAATTTAACGAAATGATATACCTAGCGTCCCCATTATCCTTCATGTAAATAATATATTTTGTATTCTTCAAAAAAACAGGATACAAGAGCAAAATTATGATACATATTTATGTAACAAAGGAAAAGGATCATATGAGAGAAATGCATCATATTTTGTTATAATTATGAGACACTACATGTTTTAAGTATATTATGTAGTGTCTTATAATTATAAGGAACTATTCAAATGATTGTTCACTCTACAGTTCAAGATAGACTGAAGCCCAAGTTTTCATTTTATATACAAAATTAAACAAAGTAAGGGGCACGTTAGCCTGAGATCCTAATGTTAAAGATACTTCTTAACACTAGGTTCCCAGGTTCCCTCTGCCTACTCTGCTATATGCGGGATACAGCGCGAAGCTAAAAAAATGCGGAATTTAAATTTTGGGGGCACTAAGGAGGATTTCTGCTCTGGTTTCTGCAGAAATGGAAAAGAGAATATTTTTAGGTTACTCCCATATTCACACAAACGGAGTCGTTTGGTACATCATATACTTAAATTTTAACAACATGGGAATGTATCCCTCATATAGCAAGGGTGGGCGGGCGCGCTTCGAGCCTAGTGTTGAGACCTCTGTTCCCCACTCGCCGGATTGAAGGCATTGCGTGCTGGTGGCGGAACTCAACGCCGCCTTTGCCTGATTACCGTAAACTTTTTACTGGGTGAATTAATTTTGATGATTTTTGTATAGGTGCTGCTGATGTGGCCCCATTGAAATTAAATTTAACGAAGGTAGTTTCTAGTTATTCGTAATAATGATACTTTTTTAAAATATCTTTGTTTGGTGGTAGGAGGTTCGTCCTCCGTCACGGCTCCGCGACCACTATCATGTCAAAGACGAACCGCTAAATATCTTATGATGTGTTCCGGTTCGATGGCATGTAAGCCAGGTTTTCCACTACCCACCCATCCTTTCCCCCAAAGTATTGGTGGTTCCGATAGCGGACTACTACATTATCCTCCCTTTCCATCTGTATCCTCTGAGTTGGCTTCAAACGCATCTAGAGTACATCTCTTGTGTTGTAGATGATGTTCATGTGGGCGAAAGGTAACCACTTACCTCAGGCAGGTCCTTCTGCTCCTTTGCCATCCACAGTATCCATAAATATATATATATATATATATATATATATATATATATATATGTATATATATATATATGCTATATACTGCTCTAACAACAACCATATATATATATATATATATAACCTATACCTGCTATATATATATATATATATATATATTATTTGTAATAAGTTTTCTTTCATATTAAAATCTTAATTATTCAAATAAAACACGATACAAAAGGCAAAACGTTTGACTTTCTGTAACATCAGTCTTTATGCTTATTCGTAGCTCCCTTTAGAATTTATTGAGATAGAAACTACTTTGGACGTAGTATTTGAATGGGGAATAAACTAATGGGATACTGAATAGTACTTTTGATGTATTACTTTGAATCCTTTTGATAAAATGTATTATATATATTTATAGTTATCTTAAATTTTATTAGCTTTCAGTTAAAGAACCTAGTGTCAAGACACTCCGTCGCTTTCTGTCTGAATTTGAGACATTGCGTGTTATGTGGTGGAACTTACCGCCGCGCTTTGTCTTTGTTTTTAAATTATAGTCTCTTTTTTAACTTGAAACTGTGTCCCGCATATAAAAGGGTAGGCAAAGGGAAAATGAAAATACTAAATATTATTTTCAATTTTCATTTCCTGGAGTGGGAATCGAACCCACAACCTGTCGCGCATACACGCTGCGCCACGACACGCCATGAAATTATAGTTTTTTATGAAAATACATAAAGATGACAAGTAAAAAGCAATTCATTCTGCAGCCTAAAGTGTATTTATACATCTATCACACAACATAAAAAATGGTAACCCTAGGGCTTATTAATTTTTAAGTTTTTTTTTGTTTTTTTTTTAACTTCACGCTGTATCCCGCATATAGCAGGGTAGGCAGAGGGAACCTGAAACCTAGTGTTAAGACACTCCGTTCTCTTGCAACAATTTTGTTCACCACTTTCCGCCGAATTGAGGCATTGCGTACTGAGAGGCGGAACTCAACGCCGAACTTTACCTTGTTACTAAACCCAGGAAATGAAAAGACTAACATTTCCTGGAGTGGGAACCGAACCTACAACCAATTTTAAAGTTAATAAATATATTTTAAACAACAAACACAGAAATGAAAACAATTTAAATATAAACAATCAACATATACTTTTCCTTTACAAGTTAATTCATGGTGCCATTGATGCACCTGATCTCCTGTATCGTCTAAATTTTTCAATATCACGTGCTGGTAGTCGTTTGCAAAACCGAAAACCTTTTTATCTCACTAAAACTAATATATATATATTTTTTTTATGGATAAAGGATGGCAAACGAGCAGAAGGACCACCTGATGGTAAGTGGTTACCTTCGCCCATGAACCTCTACAACACCAGAGATGTTGTATGCGTTGCCAACCTAGAGGATATAGATGGAAGGGGAGGACAATGTAGTAGTCCGCTATCGGAACCACCACATTTTGGGGAAAGGATAGGTGGGAAAGGGGAAAACCTGGCTTACATGCCATCGAACCGGAACACATCATAAGATATTTGGCGGTTCGTCTTTGACATGATAGTGGTCGTGAGCCAGACGGAGGACGAACCTCCTACCACCAAACAATTATGACACTCATATTATGACACTCGCCGTTATATCGTAGGAGTTCCTTGTATAACGCCATATGCTCTAAATTAGATATTTTCTCTGATGTCTCTTGCCACTAAATTATACTTGAAACTACAAAAACTATAAGAAAAATTATAAATAATACATATCACTCTTACTTACAGTCTATTAAGCTAGCTATCATTTGCGTTATCCGCGTTTAAGGATCTCCAAATGAATATAAATGGTTCCGCTGATCTCGTGATTGAGATAAATCTTACATCGTCTCTAATCGATGGTACGTATATATATGTATGGAGTTGAAAGTTTTTCTAAGCCTTGCTTCTGTAAAGTTTATTAGGAATAATTAGTGTTCCTTTCTATTTTTAACGTTTTAGACGGAGGGAATAGTGATTTTTCTCTATATATCTTTTCTATGTATAAAAAATGAAGGCAAAGTTTGTAGCGAATATGCTAATATATAACGCCTGTCGTGGCGCAGAGGCATAAGTGTCCGACTGTAAAGCGACAAGTGGTGGGTTCGATTCCCACTCCAGGAACTGAAGTATTTTCATTTTCTGGGTTTGGCAACAAGGCAAAGCGCGGCGTTGAGTTCCGCCACTCAACACGCATTGCCTCAATTTGGCGGAAAGTGGTGAACGGATTTGTTGAAAGAGAACGGAGTGTGGACTTTTCTCTCTTTGTCAACCATTAATGACCCATTGTTGGGTATAGGTCTCCTCTTTGGATTTCCAGTCTTTTCGATCGTATGCCCTTCTAATCCAATTTCGGTCCATCGTTTTGACAAAATCGTCAAAACATTATCTTCAAATGAAAATAATTTAAATATAATCATCTTAGAAGAAGAGATCTAGAAGAAGAGATCTCTTCTTAAAAGAAGAGACTACATTCACTATATCACCAAGGAGTTGATCATAGTACGAATTATATGTTTATCTTAATATCATGACCAAATTACACAAAATCGTAGTCTCCCTGTTATTCTCCTGTATAAGCTATATTGCAGTAAAATTTCATCTGAATCCGTTCAGTAATTTTTGGGTGCAGAAGTAACAAACATTCATCTACCCTTACGAAGTTTCGCATTTATAATCATTACGCCTACAAAAATTAGCTAAGCAAAAAGTCCGATAGAGTAAATTGAATACAAATTAATTTTATCAAGAATTTGTATTTGCAAATCTATATATTAATACGTGAAATAAAATCTTTGGACCCCTTTCTACGAAAATGACGCGGTTGGAGGAGCATGAAACTTGGCACACTTATAGAGGATGAGTGCAGAATACTAATATTTATTTTAAATAAAGCGTAAAAAGTATATTAAATTAAAAATATAAATGTTACACACAGTACCATGGTTTGACATCCATGTTTATACAAAGTGATATACATTACTAAAGACAACGCGTTGTTAACGCGTCAACGGATACTAGTAGTAATTATATCGTAACCTTTCACAAAATGAAAAATTAATGAAAAATCACTATTTTCCAATATAAGTTTTTGCTTTAATTTACCAAATTGATAATAATTATCAGCGTGGTGTGTCATAAATTAAAATTAATGGCGTCTACGTCATAAGTTGTGATAAATTAACTAATGCTAACAGATTGTATGATGAATGTCATAAATTGTGTTCCCATTTAAATATGTATGTAATGAGGTCATCGTGGCGCAGTACAGCGTCTTACTGTAAACGAGATTGTATGTGGGTTCGATTCCTACGTCGACGAATGAAAATAATAAATGTTTATAATAATTAATATACGCCTGTCGTGGCGCAGAGGCACAAGCGTGCGACTGTAAACGTAAATAGGTTGTGGGTTCGATTCCCACTCCAGGTACTGGAATTTTTCATTTCTTGGGTTTGGTAACAAGGCAAAGCGCGGCGTTGAGTTCCGCCACTCAGCTCGCAATGCCTCAATTCCGCGGAAAGTGTGGAAGAGAAATGTTTAAAGAGAACGAAGTGCCTTGACACTAGGTTTTCGGTATTTAAAATTACAAACTGACTTAGGCCATCGTGGCGCAATTAGACAGCGCCTGGCTGTAAATGGACGTAGAAACGAGTTCGATTTCCACTCCAAATGTTTATATTTAAATTTACATTAAATACTAAATACACACATAGCTTCACGCTGTATCCCGCATCTAGCAGGGTAGGCAGAGGGAACCTAGTGTTAAGACACTCCGTTCCCCATTAAATACTAAATATTGTTTAATATTTTAATTTCCTGGAGTGGGAATCGGACCTCAATTGTCGCGTTTACAGTCGCACGCTTATGCCTCTGCGCTACAGGCCAGCAAACAGGCCTATTATATTTCTTTATACCATTTTCATTTCTCTCCTCCGGTGAGCAAACGCGGCGTTGAGTTCCGCTAGTTAACATGCAATATATCGAAATTGGGCAACGCGCAGCGCTATGCTGGATTAGCATGAATTTAACTTCTTTCTTTAACTTCTTTAGCTTCACGCTGTATTCCGCACTTGGCAGGGTAGATAGATAGAACCTATGAACCTAGTGTTAAGACACTCCGCTCTTTTAAGATATCCGTTCCCGACTCTACTTATTCTTTCTTTTTTTTTTTTTTTTTATGAATAACGGATGGCAAACGAGTAGAAGGAACACCTGATGGTAAGTGGTTACCTTTGCCCATGGACATCTATAACACTAGAGATGTTATAAATGCGTTGCCGACCTAGAGGATACATTTGGAAGGGGAGGACAATGAAGTAGTCCACTATCGGAACCACGACATTCTGGGGAAAGGATGGGTTGGGATAGGGGTAAACCTGGCTTACATGCCATCGAACCGGAACACATCATTAGATATTTGGCGGTTCGTCTTTGACATGATAGTGGTCGTGAGCCAGTCGGAGGACGAACCTCCTACCACCTAACTAACTACCGATTAATTATTCATATGAATAAAGATTTTCTATAATAAACACAAAACATAAATAAATTTAATTTAAAGATTACGTGAACTAGTTTAAACATAGCAGTTAAAATTAACTACCATTGGTAAAACATTATCACGTAGAGTTTAATAATTGTTACTACATTTCCTTTGCAAATACGATATTTACAACTTAATAATATGAAAGCTATATTACTATTAAATTATTTATATATCTATATATAAATACGTGAAGCAAAAACTTTGGATCCCTTTTTACGAAAATTACACGGACGGACGAGCATGAAACTTGGCACACTTATAGTTTATATAAAGAAGGAGTGCAGAATGAAAGAAGTAAAAAAAATGTTACACACACTACCATGGTTTGACATCCACGTTTGTACAAAGTCGTTATACATTACTAAAGACAACGCGTTGTTAACGCTTCAACGGGGATACTAATCTATATTGTTGTCTATATGTGTCTAATGAAACCATCGTGGCTCAGTGGAACATCGTGAGACAGTAAACGCGATTGGTTTTGTTTTTAGGTTCACGCTGTATCTCGCATATAGCAGGGTAGGCAGAGTGAACCTAGTGTTAAGACACTCCGTTCCCCACTTTCCGCCGAATTGAGGCATTGCGTGTGGAATGGCGGAACTCAACACTGCGCTTTGCCTTGTTACCAAACCCAGAAACCCAGGAAATGAATATATTAAACTTTTACATTTCGTGGAGTGGGAATCGAAACCACAACCTATCGCGTTTACAGTCGCACACTTGTGCTTATGTGCCACGACAGGCGTTATGCGATTGGTTTTAGGTTCGATTACCACTCCAAAGAATAAAAATATTAAATATTTATTTATAATGATTAATATCTATATATTTTCATTTCCTCGCTCTCGTAATAAAGCAATGCGCGGCGTTCTAATCCGCCACGCACGCATGCACGCACGCACGCAATACCCCATTTCGGTGGAATGTTGGGAACGGAAATCTTAACAGAACGGAGCGTCTTAACACTAGGTACTTTGGTACAGCGTGAAGCTAAAAACAAACCATGAGACCAGTAGGATAACATCTGATTATAAACACAATTGTTACGAATAACTCAAAAACTAACAAATCAGAAGCATCATATAAAAGAAGAATCAACAAAATTTGTGTACCCAGTAAAAATGCGGTAACACACATAAAAAAAAATATTAGAATTCATATCCTCTGATTTTGACATTGGTTAAAAAGATCAACGTTAAATACATTTCAGTATGTGATTGTAAGAATTTATCTCAATCTTCAAAGCAGACACCATTTGTTCTCGTTTACTGTGGACACTACTGTACCGTATTAAGGTGGAAATGGTCAGTTTTTATAAGAAATATGTATATAATAAATTGTCATACATATACGAAGAATTACGAAATGGGTAGCCAAAATTTTTGAGGACTCTCTAGTTTTCACTTGCATGAAACAGTGGTTTTTGAGTTATTCGTAATAATTCTACTTACTTTACTTTAGAGCTTTTTGAAGCCAGCCTATCCTAGGCAGAGGGAACCTGAGCACCTTGTGTTAAGACACTCCGTTCCCCACACAGAGAGAGAGAGAGAGGGATAGACAGACAGAGAAACAAGTGCATGCCGCACAGCGCGGCAACTATAGCAAAAACTGTCGTTACATCTTTTGGTCTTTATGTTTTCCGTCTAGCCCCCTTTCGCAACGTGCGATAAGGAACTTCGTCCCAATAATCAATCATTAGATATTATTTGAAAAAAATAAATAAATGAATAAATATAAAAAAACCGTCTTCAATTAAATGTACTATAACGTAAAATTATTACGAATAACTCAAAAACTACTATAAAAGAACGAATTTTGAATATAAAATCTATATATCCTTTCAAAACATTACATATTGAGTATCGGAAATCAACGCTACATTTTATTTAACAAGACCAAAGTAATTGGAAAATTTTAAAATATATAATAAAAAGTTTTAATATTTAAATCCTGATTAAAAACGGTATTTTAAAGTTAAAACAACGTATGACAACTTTGATAAATGAAAACTTTTATCCGATTTAAAAAAAAGAGGTTCTCAATTTTTTTTAGCTTCACGCTGTATTCCGCATATAGCAGGGTAGGCAGAAGGATCCTGAGAACCTAGTGTAGTGTAGTACACTTCGTTCCCCACTTTCCGCCGATTTGAGGCATTGCGTGCTGAGTGGCGGAACTCAACGCCGCGCTTTGCTTTGCTCCTGGGAACAACCCAGGAAATGAAAATACTAAACTTTTACATTTCCTGGAGTGGGAATTGAACCCACAACCTGTCGCGTTTACAGTCGCACACTTGTGCCTCTGCGCCACAACAGGCATTAAATGTAATCAATTCGACTATATTTTCTCATGTGTCTTACCGCATGTTCTCTTACTGTGTTAACTAATTTTGATGGATCATTTTTTATACGATAGCTAATGCTTCTGTCATCTTACTTTTAGTGCATTTTTTGTGTGTTTTTTTTGTTTAAATCTAAACTGCCTTTTTATTTATTTCTTTTATATTTGCTTCACAAAACAATAAAATAATTATTTTACTGATTTGAAGTATTAGTCACGATATAAAAAATATTAGAAAAAACATTTAGATAAATAGAACAAATAAAGGCCTTACGTAGCGCAGAGGCACAAACATGCGACGCAAAAAGGTAGTGGGTTCGATGCCCACTCCTGGAAATGAAAATATTAAATATTTACAATAAATAATATTCAGTTTTTCATTTCCTCCCTCTAGAAATAAGGCAAAGCGCGAAAAAAAGTTATGCCACTCAGCACGTAAAGCCTCAATTCGGCGGAAAGTAGGGAACGGATTTTAAGAGAACGGAGAGTCTTAACACTAGGTTTTTAAGTACCCTCTGCATTTGCTATGTGCGAGATATGGCGTGAATTTAAAAAATACATTTATTGCACACACATTAACACAAAAACAATAAAAAAAAGACTTTAACAGACAACCTTTTTCATTATAAATTTTAACGATCCTTTTAAATATCCAAGGAGATGAAAACACAATTTGGACGAAGCACAATTTATTTATACCCACAGGTAAAGTAAATCAATTATGCAATTCTCGCGATAAATTCTTTATTTCGAATGAACGCAATCATTCTACTTGGCTGTACGTCGAGTACGTCGGGTCGGATATGTTTGTCACTTTATATGCCAGTAAAAATTTAACTTAAACGATATCGTAGTGTTTGGCATGATGGTGTAGTGGTTAGTTTAAGCTTAGACTATTTTAGTCTAATTAGTAGACTAAATTAGTCTAATATAGTTTAATTAATAGACTAAATTAGTCGGAGTGTCAGTAATTTGTCAATTTAGTCTAATAGTGTCAATATATGTTAGTTCAGTTCAGTTCTTTAATTATGGCGTTAATAAATGTCTTTAGTCTTTTAATTTCACTAATTTGTCAATTTAGTCGTTTAGTTCACACAAATCTTTAATTTAGTCTGTTAGTGTCTCTAAGTTAGCTTTTAAATTCTTTATTTCGAATGAACGCAATCATTTTACTTGGCTGTACGTCGAGTACGTCGGGTTTGATCTGTTTGTCACTTTACGGGTATATGCCAGTAAAAGCTTAAATGATATCCTTATGTTTGTCATGATGGTGTAGTGGTTAGTTTAAATTTAAACTAATTTAGTCTAATTAATAGACTACCTACCTACTTAACGCTTTATTCCTAGATAGGGTCCTACGGTCCCTGCATACCTCTTTCGCCTCGTCCACAGTTATTAACCTCTTCATACACGGGTCGGGGGGTCCTCATACTTTTTACGAGGCCTTCCTCCAGTATCATTGATACTGTTCTCGAAGGTCAACCGAGGTCTCCCCAATTGTAGACTAATTTAGTTTAATTAATAGTCTAAATTAGTCGAAGTGTCAGTAATTTGTTAATTTAGTCTGATAGTGTCAATAAACGCTTCATTTAGTTTGACAGTGTTACTAAGTTATTAATTTAGTCTGTTAGTGTGACTAACTTGTCATTTTAATTTGTTAGTGTTTTTAGAGATAATTTAAATTGGCATTTTATTTCTTTATTTCGAAGTAAAAATTTAACTTAAACAATATCGTTGTGCTTGGCGTGATGGTGTAATGATTAGTTTGAACTTAAACTACTTTAGTCTAATTAGTAGACTAATTTAGTTTAATTAATAGACTAAATTAGTTGGAGTGTCAGTAATTTGTCAATTTAGTCTGATAGTGTCAATAAAAGTCTAATTTAGCTTAATCGAGTCAGTAAACGTTTAACTGAGTCTGATAATGTCAGTAAATGTTTAATTTAGTTGCACAGTGTCACTAAAAAATATTAACTTAGTCTGTAGGTGTCTAAATTGTCAGTTTAGTCAGTCAATGTTGTAAGGGACTATTTAGATTGAAATTTAAATTCTTTATTTCTATTGACAGCAATCATTCTTCGTCGAGTACGTCGAGTTCAATACATTTGTCACTTTATATGCTAGTTGGAAAATTTAACTTATAATATATCTTAATGTTTTGTCTCATGGTGTAGTGCTTAGTTTAAACTTAGACTAATTTAGTCTAATTAGTAGACTAAATTAGATTAATTTAGTTTAATTAATAGACTGAATTAGTCGAAGTGTCAGTAATTTGTCAATTTAGTCTAATACTGTCAATAAATGGTTAACTTAGTCAGTTTGTGTCCTGTTAGTGAAGTTAACACATTAATTTGTCAGTTACAAAATGGCAAAATATAGTAAAACAGATTTCTTTGATTATTCCTCAAATTGAGGGAGAAGTGTGAAGATATAAAAATTGCGTTTGTTATTTAAATGACTGTACGAGTACAAACGTAGCTTAAATCACTGCACGAGTTTGAAATTTGGCAAGTAGATAGCTTTATCGTCGTAGTTTTACATTTGGGATGTGTTTGACTGTACACGATGGCTGTGTAGTTGAGTTCGACCTCCGTCTGGCTCGCGACCACTATCATGTCAAAGACGAACCGCCAAATATCTTATGATGTGTTCCGGTTCGATGGCATGTAAGCCAGGTTTTCCCCTTCCCAACCTATCCTTTCCCCGCAATATGTGGACTAGGTCGTCGGTCCATCTAGTACTATAATAGTATATTTTTATTATTCTTATTTAAGCTGCTAATTACATACATAGCTTCACGCTGTATCCCCTTTCCGCTGAATTGAGACATTGCGTGCTGAGTGGCGGAACTCATCGCCGCGCTTTGCCTTGCTACCAAACCCAGGAAATTAAAGATTCCATTTTCCTGGAGTGGATATCGAACCCACAACCTGTCGCGTTGCCTCTGCGCCACGACAGGCGTTCCAATTTTATTATATAGCGATATATCGTGTAGCGTTATAGAACATGGATTCTGACATTTAAGCAACTTAATAGAGAAGCAATTTCAAAGGTTATTTAAATATGAAACTAATTATCTTGAAAATTTACTGTATATGATTATTTAACCTTGTTTATATAATTTTAATATAGTAGAAATTTCTTCTGAAATTTTGTAATATATGTATGTATGTCAAATTTCCCTCTAAATAGACAAAAAACTTATATATTTGTATTAACTAGTAGTTGAGGCCAATCGTAGTGCAGTGGTGCTTAATTATAAACGCAATTGGCTACAGGTTCGATTACCATTCGGGGGAATGAAAAAGATTTTTTTTTCCTCCTCTCTCGTACTCTCTGGTTAAGACAAATGCCGGCCGTTGGAATTCGTGGCTTAACACGTAATATTTCATAAACTGGTGGAAATGAGAAATGGAGTGTCTTAACACTAGATTTTCTCTGACTATCCTGCAAACGCTTCATGAGTTATCATCGCTCACGGTTTCTGTTTGTTTTTTTTTTCTTTGCAAAATGATGATAATGACATCGTGGGTAAGAATAAAACGGCCACATAATTTATTTAAGAATCAACGTTTATTTAAAGATATTATAGAATTTACAATTAGTCTTATATATAATAATAATAATAATTAATATTAAATATTACATTATTGTGGGAGGAAGAAATCAATAGATTTTTGTAAAATTATCAAAAATCAAGAAAAGTTCAACGTAAATTCCTAACACATTTGGATACATACACATATATAAATATTTATGGTAGTCAAATTACAAAATCTCTCTCAAAATCTATATAAACTATATTCTATATGTTATTCTGACTGACACTACTGTAAAGTTTCAATTAGTACAGTTCAGTAGTTCTTGCTAAAAAGTTAACAAAGCGCGGCGTTGAGTTCCGCCACTCAACACGCAATGCCTCAATTTGGCGGGAAGTGGGGAACGGAAATGTTGTGTTCGATTCCCATTTAACGAATTATTATATTCAAATTATTTTTATTTCAAAAATAAGCTAATTACACCTAGTTTTCGTCTCAAAAAAGTTAATAAATCAGTTTTGTCACAAGGTATACTCATGTATAATAAAATTCCAGAAATCATTACAGATTTGCCATTTCAACAATTTAAAGGTAAGATTAAGAACATATTATTGAAAAAAGTATATCATTCTGTCCAAGAATACTATAATGATGTCAAAGCGTGGAATTAAATGCTGTTGACGCTCACCCGGGAGTCGGGAGGCTCATCATAGTTGTATGCTTATTGTAAAAAAAATATTTGAAAAGAGCAACTGTTGAGTTTCTTGCCGGCTCTTCTCAGCAGAACTACCTTCGGAGCCGGTGGTAGCTTCCGTTAGGACTGACACGACTGAGACCTTTGTAAATTGACGATTCGAAAGTGCTTATAATGCCTACTTGAATAAAGAATATTGTGATTTTGATTTTTGTTGACAGACAGACAACGCACAGCCGTAACTAATGGCCGTAGAAAACTGACGTTTGGCAAGTAGGTTCCTTGGAGAGTAGAGCAGCAATGAGAGGACTCCATCTCTGGTTGGGAATCCCTACGAGGCTTATATAAGTCATACAAATTATTTACGTACATGTTAAAAAAATATTAGGCTTCTTTCTCTTTCATGCATTTTTATATAAATTATAAGTTATGATAAAAATGTTAAATGAAAATGTTACTTAGGCCTCTTTGTAATAGTATAGAAAACTTACCATTAAAAATATTGATTTATAATGATGTATGTATGCATGTATTGTGTGCATAGTTATATTGAGTGTGACCTATTTGAGAAATATTTTCTTTTTTTTTTAACATCACGCTGTAACCCGCATATAGCAGGGTAGACAGAGGGAACCAAAGAGCTTAGTGTTAAGACACTCCATTCTCTTTCAACAATTCCATTCCCCACTTACCGCCGAGTTGAGGCATTGCGTGTTGAGTGGCGGAACTCAACGCCGCGCTTTGCCTTGTTACCAAACCCAAGAAATGAAAATACTAAATTTTACATTTCCTGGAGTGGGAATCGAACCCACAAACTGTCGCGTTTACAGTCGCACGTTTGTGCCTCTGCGCCACGACAGGCGTTAAAATGTTAAATGGTTATTAATAGCAAAATCCATGATCATCAAATCATTTTCTTGACAATTTAAGAAAAAATATGTTACAATTTAGTGTTGAAAATTTAAACTGTCCTTATATTTCGAATTAAAAATGAAAAGCGTCCTAAAATTTGTTTAATATTAGCAATGTCCGAAAATTTCTTCTTCAAAATTAACAAAGATCTATTTTTTGTGTATCTATTAATATATTTTAAAATACTTTAAAAACCAATCGACATCCTCCTCCCACTTTACAATTTATAATGATATGGAAGAATTCGTTCTACAATTTTCAGATGTTGGCGACCCGATGCGGCGATGGTCTATTTACACGACGTAAAGTTTCACATCCGTATGTTATCTCTGCGGCATCTGGAACAAAATAACTAATTTTAATCTCTCTTTTTTACAGATAAAGAAAGAGGGATTACAATATTTTCACCAATCGAGCATCAAACCAACACCAACAAACTTTAAACTTCAAGAAATTAGCAATTTAAGCAATTATATAGGTTTTTCTTTCACATATTTTTCCGCACACCTTGGTTGGCAGAGAAAACTTAGTGCTAAAACATGCCGTCCGCTTCAGGAGATGTAAAAAGTAAATATCTATCATTCCCTGGGTTTGGTAATAAGGCAAGGCGCGGCGTTGAGTTCCACCACTCAGTACACAATACCTCGATTGGGTAGAAAGTGGGGAACGAACGAATGGAACACTAGGTTCTCAGGTTCCCTCTGCCTATCCTGCTTTATGCGGGATACAGCGTGAAGCTAATAAAATATATGAAACGGACCTTCATGTGATAAAGGTGGTATGATTTTGGGTCCAAGTATCATTTTTTTCATGTTGGTAAATGAAAGTAGTAGCAAGGGTCATAAAGTGTACGCAAACGAAGCTGCGGGCATTAACTAGTATGAACAAACACTATCTCACAAACAGCCCTCTTGGCAGCCATCACGCTACACGCATAAACTATATTAATTAGGTACGCTTGTTAAATATACCTCCGTGAGTAATTGAAGTAAACTCAATCATACTATTGCCTGGTATGTGATGGAATACGAAATGGCAAACATTTCGTAGAAATTATAGGATTCGATATAGAGAACGGAGAGTGTTAACAATAGATTCTCTCTGCAGGGTAGGACCTGGAGAAAAAACACTCGCCCTTCTATGCATGAAGCTATTTGATAGTTTATAGTAGCGTTTCCCAACCTGTGGTCCGCGGACCCCTGAGGGACCACAAGTATATGTATGAGGATCCGCGGTGTTATCTCTGGACCATACATAAATCACTTATTAAATGCAAAAGAGCCGCAAAAAAGTAATACCAACCTTGTGAAGGTTGGTGTTGGTTCATATTTTTCGTAAGAAAAAGTTATAATTTCCTTCTGTTTGTATCTGTAATAATTAAAATATTATTATTATTTTATAAGGGGGGTCCGTGAAAACTGTGCTTAATTTCCTAAGTGTCCGTGAACTAAAAAAGACTGAGAAACGCTGGTTTATAGTGTTAATCTCATGAAAAACATTTTTGATAAGTTTTCTAAAAAAAAGCTTGAAGCTTTTCTGAAACTTATGCTAAGTTAGTGGGAATTCGATGCTTGTGCAGTGAAAATATTGTGCCTAAATATGGAGAATGTTGAGGCTATGGTGTAATGGGACTGTGTGTGTCTGTAAATACTATTGGCTTTGATTTCCACTCGGTCATATTTAAATTATTTTTATTTCATCGCTCTGGTAAGATTAGGAGCAGTGTTGAGTTCCGTTGTTTAAAAAAGAGAAGAGAGTGTTTTAACGCCAGGTTTGCTTTGATGAACTTGCTGTGCGGAACAGCATAAAGATAAAAAAAGTTAAAATTGCATAAATTGTTAATTTCTTGAAGTTAAAAGTAGATTAGCGTAAATCCGAAACACGATCGGTGTAAAGCATTGCCTTTAGTTATAAACAACGGAGTGTCTTAACACTAAATTACCTTAAACTGAAGCTGAAGAAATACTTACCATGTCATCTTCAGAAGCTCCCTTAATAGTGTACGTCTTGTTGTCGCTGGACTCTAGGACCACGCGTGGCGGCTCACTTTCTATGGGAAAATTTTTACATATAAAATTTATTTTATTTTCAATTTTACATGGCGTGAAATCAAAATCAAAATATTCCTTATTCAAGTAGACTGTTTTAAGCATTTTCAAGTCCTTATTAAGCATAAATGTCAATATTGTCAGTGCTACCGGAAGCTACCACCGGCAAGCAAGTCAGAGTAGGTTTCTACTGAAAAGAACAAGCGATGCTTAAAGATTTCGCCGATAAAAGTCTCGAAGTTTAGTTTTAACATTATTAATGAATAAACAGTGACAATTTCTTTGAATTTTTCTTAAAAATCGTTAATTTTGTCATACTTATTTTATGCATATTACATCATCGTACATCGTACCTATGTCTGTCCTGAAGTATCGGCTTTGCATCCGGTTACGACTATTTTGTACCGTTCTTTTAATCCCTCATTTACCAGATTTACCAGACCACTTATATTTAACAAACCATCCATTTTACCAGACTTACCAGCTTTAGGGTTCAGTATATCCGGCTTGGTTTCCGGCTTGTCCGGTGCGGGATACGCTATGAGGTATCTCCTGCCATTCGCGTCGACTTGGACTACGCTTTGGGATGGACGTTTACTCGTTGTTGTTGTCTCATTACGTCTAGATGAGGATGGGAATTGGTTATAATATAAATAGATATAAATAGGTATAAATTAATATTTTTAGAAGACGTATAAAAATTTTGAACGCCGTACTTAGAGTTGTATCGAATTTGTAACAATTATATAATTTTATAATTAATATTACGAATAACTCAAAAACTTCCCATCAGATCTTTACTAAAAAATGAGACCATATCAGAAACACTACTTATTATATAAAAATAATAATCAAAATTGCTTGTCACAGTACAAGCTTAAAAAAAATATTGTCGAATTAAAAACCTCCTTTTCTGAAGTCGGTTAGCAAGCAAAGCGTTATTTTGCTAGTAATTTTACAGAATACACAAAGCTTATCAGATACATTTTCTTTTAGCAAAAACTTTTGGAATTACTAACTTTAAATATTTAGATTGTGAAACAATTTGTGTGGAGCCTAAACTTAAATTAGAAATCCCTAACAGAAGTAGGCGAGATGTAAGATAATTGGAATGAATATTTATGTAAATTGAAAAAAAATGTCTGTCGTGGCCCAGAGGCACAAGCGACTGTAAACGCGCCAGGTTGTGGGTTCGATTCCCACTCCAGGAAATGTAAAAATTTTGTATTTTCATTTCCTGGGTTTGGTAACAAGGCAAAGTGTGGCGTTGAGTACCACCACTCAGCACGCAATGCTTCAATTCGGCAGAAAGTGGGGAACGGAGTGTCTTAGCACTAGGTTCTTAGATTCTCTCTGCCTACCCTGCTATATGCGGAATACAGCGTGAAGCTAAAAAATCTTAGAAAATTTACATTTCTTGGAGTGGGAATCGAACTCACAACGCGTCGCGTCTCATCATCGTCGCGTAGGCGTCTTTTTGTTATACAAAGAATATCTTGTGTGTATTAATAAAAGTATATAATAATAATTCTGCCCTACTTTTTAACTACCAAACGCTAAAATAATCACAACAATATAAACTACTTACTTCTTTAAGACTAGAACTATGATTGCCGCAGCAGCTGTGAGGATAGCGGCCAACCCGGCGATGCCTGCCGCCGCTGGAAACTTTGATATGGCCCGTGTTGTATCTTCTATGGGAAATAGTGATGTTTTTATATTAGATAGAGATACAGATAAACTAGTGTTAAGACCATCCTTTCTTTTTATTTAAAATTATTCTTCACTTAGTGATTATATTTTTCACTTCACTTTAGCAGGACTCGAACCCACGCCTCTTGGAAGCCGTACTTGAGCTCCTCTAGCCAATTAAGCTATGCTAAGCGAGCTACGAGTAAGCTACAGCCAGAAGTACGGGTTCTAGTCTCGCCAAAATTTTTATATATATGTATTTTGAAAATATTTTCATATGTATGTGAATATGCTTTATATATTAAGTGACTGACAGACAACGTACAGGCAAAACTACAGGCCATAGAAGACTGAAATTTCTTAAAATACTACGAAAGTCGAAAAAAAAGGAATTTTAGGTATACACATTAAAATAAAAACCTTTTTTCCCTTTAAAATTTCGAACCCACTACCTATTACCCAATTTTGTACCACAACCTCTGAACTAAAATGCACTAATCTAACAATATAGGATAATATTCTGTTTGCAATCCCCAAGTGAGTATCTCCATCTTACATATCGTACGCTAGCTTATTGCTTCGACTTGTTAATACATATATACGAGTATAGGTAGAAGTACTATATTTGCAACGGTCTTAACGGCTTTTATAAGATATGCGGCGTTGAGTTCCGTAAATTAACATGCAATGAATGTATGAAAGTGGAGAACGGAGTGTCTTAACACTAGACTTCTCCCTCTTTTTATGGATAACGGATGGCAAACGAGCCGAAGGACCACCTGATGGTAATTGGTTATTTTCGCCCATGGACATCTACAACACCGGAAATGTTGTAGATACGTTGCCTACCTAGACGATACAGATGGAAGGGAGGACAATGTAGTAGTCTGCTATCGGAACCACCACATTTTGGAGAAAGGATGGGTGGGAAAGGGAAAAACCTGGCTTACATGCCATCAAACCGGAACACATCATTAGATATTTGGTGGTTCGTCTTTAACATGATAGTGGTCGCGAGCCAGACGGAGGACGAACCAACTAACTACTGGGATACCTGCCTCATACGGGTCGCTACCCAGCAACGGATGTGGAATGATCTCCGTGCCGAGGTTTTCCCAGAGGGCTACAATATGGGGTTCATCAAAAGGGGAATAAATAGGTTTTTGAAGGGTCGGCAACGCGTAAGTGATGCCCCTGGTGTTGCAAGCGTCCATAGGCCACGGTAACCACTAACCATCAGGTGGGCCGTGTGCCTTGTTGCCACCGTCGTGGTATAAAAAAAAAAATCAACAATACAATTCCGATTGTATCCTTACCCCGTCCCCTCAGAGGAAAAAAATCCTTGACCCAGCTATGCGGTATAATGCATAAAGCTGACAAAATAAAGTTATTCATTCAATAAACTTAAAACTATGACAGAATGCACAACTTAGCCAATAATGCTTGTTATTATTATCTCAATTATCGGTGAATTTTAAGATTTATTTTAAATATTAAAAACCATTAAACCTGATTAGTGATAAACCGGTAAAGTTAGAGTCAGTTAGTAGTCAGAGAGATTCCAGTGTCAACACTCTCTGTTCACCATTTCCTGCCTTACCTCGAGACATTATGTGTTAAGGGCGGAACTCAACACCGCGCGCTGAAATAGTTTCAATATAAACCCAAATTGGTATTAAACCAATGACTAAAATTGATACTGAACTGTCTTTCTGTTACATACTAATGTATTTACTTCATTTAAAGTCTTTACAAGGATTCGAACTTAAACCACCTTCAAAGTATCATAATAGATACATTAAAAAAACTCTACAATACAGTTTCATTAATCGTCCTACATAGCAGGGTAGTCAAAGAACACCCGATGTCAAGACATTCCGCCGTTTCATCCGAACTCGATACATAAGGTGGCGGAACCGCACGCCGTACTTTGTTTTACCAAAGCAGTTAAATAAAAATAATATAAATATAATATTTCCTCGAGTAAGAATCGAACCCACAACCAACCGCATTTACTTGTTAGACACTGTTCCGCTGCGCCACGATAGACTCTAACTCTACAATACATTAAGGATTTATCATATATTCCACTTCGGTATACGATATAGAGCGTGCTTTTGGAGTTCTGGGAATACAATTAATACAACATGATGTTCAACTAGATATTACTTGAAGTAGTTGTATCCTGCGACTTTGTTTACGTAAACTATCTTAAAATCGCCTTAACGCCTGTCGTGGCGCGGAGGCACAAGCGTGCGACTGTAAACATGACAGGTTGTGGGTTTGATTTCCACTCCAGGAAATGAAAATTTTAAAAAATATTTTTGTACTTAGTTTGCTTTGTTACCAGACCCGGGAAATGAAAATATTTCTGGGTCTGGTAGTGTACTTAACCTGCTTCTTCCAACAAACTTGGTGTTATTACTCTCCGTTCTCTTTTCAACATTTCCGTTCCCCACTTTCCGCCGAATTGAGATTGCGTGCTGGTGGCGGGAACTTTCAACGCCCTTAGCTGCTTGCTTGTTGCCAAACCCGGAAATGAAAGGTCCATTTCAGGAGTGGAATCGAAGACCCACAACCTGTAGCATTTACGTCGTTTTAAAGTCGCACGCTTGCCTCGCTGCGCCGACCCAGGGGATATCTAGTAGTATCTAGTATTCCAGTATTTAAAAGATACCATACGATAGCACAAAGAAAGGCCACATTGGGTCGTTAGCGAGGTTAGAAAGTACTTTGCATGGAAGTGGTAAAGTTTGCTTTTACTAGTTTTTGATTAGAAAATTTCCAATGAAATTAGGTGCAGTTGATTGCGATGTGCTGTTTAATTAAAGTGAGGGAGATTCTCAGGAGAGAATTGGAACATATTCATGATTTAGAGTACACGTTTTTGGAGGCCATCATGGAGCAGTATCTGTAAACGGTGTTGTGGGTTCGATTCCCAGTCGAGGGGAATAATTATGTAACGTTGCACAGTGGCTGATTACGTAGAGAGCGAGTGGCTGTTGATTCGATTTCTACTCGAAATACGAGGCATCTATTTATTTTTATTCATTTCGTCGCTCTGGTAAGGCACGCACGGCGTTGATTTTTGCTATACAATGCACAATGCCTTGAATAGAGGTGGAAAATGCGTAACGGAGTGTCTTGTTTGATCTTTTTAGCTTCACATATCCGCATATAGCGGGGTAGGCAGAGGAACCTGAGAACTAATGTTAAGACACTCCGTTCCCATACCGAGAATTGAGACATTACGTGCCGATTGGCGGAATTCAACGCCGCGCTTTGCCTTGTTACCAAACTCAGGAAATTAAATCTACGTTTCTTTCCACATAAAACGACAGAGATAATCTAGTGTCATTGCTTTTTAACTCACAGAACTCAACGCCACGTTTTATCTTACCAGAGCGAGGTAATGAACATAATTTAGAACAAAAGACGGCCTAAAACATAAACAAAACTAATGTCCCTGTTGACGCGTTAACAACGCGTTGCCTAATAACATATATGTTAATTTATATAAACATGTATGCTAAACCATGGTATTGTGTGTAACATTTATCTATATATAAATACGTGAAACAAAAACTTTGGATCCCTCTTTACGAAAATTACGCGAACGGAGGAGCATGAAATTTGATACACTTATTGTGTTATGTTGATAAGGAGTGCAGAATGATAATATTTTTTAAATAATGCATAAAAAGTATATTAAATTAACAAAATAAATGTTACACACACTACCATGGTTTGACATGCATGTTTATATAAAGTAACATATACATTGATAAGGACAACGCGTTGTTAACGCGTCAACGGGGACACTAATTTTATTAATATGAGTTGTTATACAAAATAACTAAAAACTTAACTAAATTCTCACCTATATGTTTCGCAGCGTCTCTATAAACAAGATCGCGTATAACCACCGGATCCGAAACGCCTTTGCTGTTCCTGGCGCTGACAGTTAGAACTTCCTCGGACAAGTCTTGGAGTTCCGACCAGCTTATGTTGAGCCATACTACTAGATCTGCAAAGGAAAATTTAAATTAATTGATTTGTTTAACGCCTGTCGTGGCGCAGAGGCACAAGCGTGCGACTTTAAACGCGACAGGTTGTGGGTTCGATTCCCACTCTAGGAAATAGAATTTTTCATTAAAACGCGGCGTTGAGTTTCGTCACTCACCACGCAATTACTCAATTCGGCGGAAAGTGGGGAACGGAGTGTCTTAACACTAGGTTCCCTATGCCTTCCCTGCTGTACGCGGGATACAGTGTAAAGCTATGTATATATGTATGATTTGCTTATTTAACCACTTTAAAAAGGAGGTTATCAGTTCGATTTCTATATGTAGTAATTTTACCTATCGAATTTTGGTGATGACCTTTTTTTTAGGTGGTTATAGATATCAGAGCTTGTTTTTTTGCAATTATATACCCGACATTTTTCTGGCGATCTTTTTTGTTTACTTCTCATACTTGTATTTTAAAACTTAAGGTAAGCCGGTGGAAACCGTGTTGTATGGACGTCTCGTCACTAATATATACATAAACTTAACTTAGCTTCACGCTTTATCCCTAGCGGGGTAGTCACATACATACATACATCATTATTTAAACAAAAGTCAATCAGACTTATCAATATATTCACGCCTGCTACGTATATTGATTGAAACTATACAAGCTATTGGCACAATCAATCAACTCGCGAGGTTACTTCATCGATCCAATGTAACGCTCACTTAAAGTTAACCATCTACTTGTTATACAAGTAACTAGCTTTAGTAACTATGTGGAAATTTTGAATAATAGGCCATTTTTTGTTTTGTAATGTAAAAAGACCGAAGTGGCGCAGTGGAATAGAGTTTGGAACATGGTTGTGTGTTCTTTTTTGTTTTTTTTTAACTTCACACTTTATCCCGCGTATAGCGGGGTAGGCAGAGGGAACCAGAGAATCTAGTGTTAAGACACTCCATTCTCTTTCCAGAGGCACAAGCGTGCGGCTCAATGCGACAGGTTGTGAGGTTCGATTCCCACTCCAAAAATGTAAAATTTAGTATTTTTCATTTCTTGCGTTTATTAACACAAAGGCAAAGCGCGGCGTTGAGGTTCCGCCACTCAACACGCAATGCCTCAATGGCGGGAAGTGGGGAACGGAAATATTGTATGTTCGATTCCCATTTAACGAATTATTATATTCAAATTATTTTTATTTCAAAAATAAGCTAATTACACCTAGTTTTCGTCTCAAAAAAGTTAATAAATCATTTTTGTCACAAGGTATACGCATGTATAATAAAATTGCAGAAATAATTACAGATCTGCCACATCAACAATTTAAAGTGAAGATTAAGAGCATATTATTGGATAAATATATATTATTCTGTCCAAGATACTATAATGATGTCAATGTGTAGAATTAAATGCTGTTGACGCTCACCCGGGAGGCTCATCATAGTTGTATATTCATTTGAAAAGAGCAACTGTTGTTGAGTTTTTGCCGCTCTTCTCAGCAGAACTGCCTTCGAAACCCGATGGTAGCTTCCGCGTTAAGGACTGACTGACGACACCTTTGTAGCCAAATTGACTTGATTCAGAAAGTGCTTGCAATAGCCTGCTTGAATAAAGCATATTTTTGATTTTTGATTTTGTTGAAAGAAGAATGGAGTGTCTTAACACTGATTCTCTTGTTCCCTTGGCTTTACCCTGCCACTGTGCGGGATACTGGGTGAAGATAAAAAGTTTCATCTAGAGATCCGTTCAGTAGTTTTTGCGTGAAAAGAGTACAAACATCCTCACAAGCTTTAGTACTTATAGATTAATATTACTAGCTGTTACCCCCGTCTTCGCTCGCGTAGTCGATGTTAGTCCATACTATATAGAGTATAGTGCGTATATGCGTTAATTTGAAGGCTTTGAAATAGCTAAATTTCCAAATTTTTTGACAAACAATCATGTCCGCGAAAATATTTTTAAATTTGTTTTTTTAATCCCTTTGTTCTTGTTTCATAATGAAATCGATTTAGCAGTTTAGGCGTGAAAGCGTAACAAACAAACTTACATTCATATGTATAATATTAGTTGGGATATATCCAAAACGTTTAGGCAAAATGTACCAATTTAAATAAACATATTATAATATATAGATTTTTTAAACCGAGATATGCAAATTGACTATTCTAGTTTTTAAGTAAATTGGAATGAAAATGTATGAATATGTTGCTATTTTAGTTCATTTGATAAAGTACCTTGTGTACATGGTAGGTGGGAGTTCGAATTCCGCGTTAGTTAATTTTGATATTTACATTTTTAGTTTAATCCGATTTGGTTGTGTAAAGTCAGGGGAACGGCTTTTGGATTATCTTCACACATACATACATAGCTTCGCTGTATCCGCATAAAAAAGCAGGGCAAGCAGAGGAGCCTAGTGTTGAACCTCAGTTCCCCGACTTTCCATAAATTAAGGCATTACGTTAGCTAAGTGGCAGAACTCGCCAGAAACGTCGCGCTATATTGGGATGCGTGAAGCTACAAAAAAAAGGGCTAGCCTAAAGCAAATCTCACACCTGTTTTTAGCGAGTACTATTGCGATCTTTGCTCGTATCACCCGATCGTCTCCAAAAGGAAAGTGTTGGGGTTAAAACCACCATCGTAGCCGGCGATACATTGCGACTGATAGATATGCGCTTCGGCACTTCTTTATGATTCTCTTCGCTGTGCAGTTTCTTGGTGGCGATGGGCGAGCTAATGTAAAAGATAATATATTAATATTTCTAGGGACTCTAAAATGGAGGTGGTTATTAATTTGTGACTGTTTTTTATGAGTATTTTCCACATGACTTTTTTTTTTGGGTGAACCGATTTGATGAGCTTTTTATATGATAGCTGCTATAATGTAATAAAGTACTTAATTATTTATTTGAAGTCGGTTTCCATTTTGTTAAAATGTACATTATTCCTTGCCGCTCGCGCCACCAATGCCTCAAATTCTATGGCGAAGAAAGTGGGGAATGGGAGGTATTTGAAAGAAAATGAATATCGCCAACACTAGGTTCTCTGGTTCCCTCTGCTACCTGCCCTTAGAAACACAGTAGATTTACTAAGTTCTTCCATTTCAATATATGTGAAATCCAGTTGGTAAGTGGTATTATATATATATCACCAAGATTATCATAATAATTAATTTTCTGATGGCTTTTTTGGATTCGTCGATGACATACGAAAAGCATTCATTTTAATATTTATATAAGATATTATATTTCTTACCTTCACGCTGTATCCCCATTTCACCTGTATGCAAGGAGTAGGCAGAGGAAACTAATTTAGTGTTAAGACACTCTGTTCTCCACATATCCTACCGGGTGAAGGGCATTGCGTGCTGCTATTGGCATGCCAAACTCAGGAAATGAAAAATTCCATTGCCTGGAGTGGGAATCGAACCCACAATCTTTCGCGTTTACAGTCGCACGCTTGTGCCTCTGCGCCACGACAGGTGTTATTTATATATTATATTTATAAATATATTAAACACAGCATCTCCACATGGCACGTTCATCTCGTGAGGCCAATACTGTTCCACACGTACTTGTAATTACATTAGTCCTTAAATACATTACTGTAACTTGGTCTCGGTGAAAGCTTACTTACTAAAATAACCACTGGCTTTACTTATAAATGTCGTTTTGAGCTAAATTATTAATTATCTCTCCTCATTTTGCACAGAGAGAATAGAAATTAATTCATTTTTTTCGGTTATATTTGTGAGTGATGCGCGAGTACGGACTGATACCTGTTAATACAAAGTTTAGTTCTATGGTTTTTCGCGGCGCTAAGCTCAGCCATTCAAACGCAATGTCTCAATTTTAGGCAAATAGTGGAGACTAGGTTCTCTTTGACAGTGTTAGACTGAGTAATCGGGACGTTGTGCGTTAAGTAGTGGAACTCAACGCCGCTTGTTTTATACCAGAGCGGGGAAATGAAAAAAGTATATATAACCTTTCCCTCGAATGGAGATATAACCCATAACCTTCATGTTTACAATAATTTTTTTTTTTTAAATATATAATATTTCATTTATAGTTGCCTATAGGTCTGTCTATATCAATCGCCTCAACTCGGCGGCAAGTGGGGAACGGAAATCTTAAGAGAATGGAGTGTCTTAACACTAGGTTCTCAGGTTGTCTTTGTCTACCCTGCTAGGTGCGGGATACAACGTGAAGCAAAGCTTTTCATATATAGATTTTATAGGTCGTGACGTGAATTTAGTCTAATTTTCACTTCTCCAATTTCCTTCCGCTTTAATGCGAGACATTTCGTGTTATGTGGCGGAACTTAACGCCGCGATTTATCACACTAGAGCGTTAAAACGACTCTTTTCTTTTTTTAGCTTCATGCTGTATCCCGCACATAGAGTGAATCTAATAACCTAGTTTTAAGACACTTCGTTCTCTTGAAATTTTCGTCTCCACGTGAAATGAAAATAATATGAATATAACCATTACATTGACCGGGGATCAAACCCATAACCATCTTGTTTACAGTCAACGAACCTGTAAGCTATATATATATTTTATTTACAATACCCTTTTATAGGTCTCTATTTAGTATCTATCAATGCCTCATTTCGGCGGAAACGGAAACCTTAATAGAATGGAGTGTCTTAGCACTAGCTTTATGCTGTATGATTTGAGAAGCTAGTGTTAAAACACTCCGTTCTCAAAATTTCCGTTCCTCACATGAAATAATCATCGTGTTTATAGTCAAAGAACAGTAAACAATATATAATATTTTATTTACAGTACCCTTTATAGTTCGTGACACAATTTATCTGGAAACGATTGAAAATGTCCATTTAAAAGTACCGAAACGGTTAAAGCAGACCTCGTCGCCTGTTAAAAAATAGAACTAATAAAACTTTGTAACAGTGGCTCGTTGGGAACGCACTATAAAATGAATATTTTTACCTCTTTCGCTATATTTTTAATGTATTTCTTAATTTTGTTATGTTTTTCGTAATTGTAGCTTATCTTTTACCCGACTGCGCGACGCGAAGGATGGTAATGTGTTTATCACTCTATGTATGTGTTTGTTTTAATTTCGCGTTGTAACAACTAAACCCGGTAACCGATTCTTATGTCAATCGATTCGTCCTATCCTCGTAAATGACAAATGTCACTAAATACATGAAAATTCAACTAAAACTCAAAGCCAAAATATATTTAAAAAATAATAAATCCAATATATTAAATATTCATAAAGAAAAATTTATACCCACAAATAATCAAAAATACTCGATCGCTCCGAAGTGGCAAGTTTTCTAGTTATCCATTGCTTATTGGAAATGCAAAAGTTCGGGCATATTTCAAAATTAAGATTATTACAAAAAGAACGACTTAAAATATACTAAAAAATAGGATTATTACGAATACCTCAAAAACTATCCGCCAGATCTTAATTAAATTTAATGGGACTATCAGAAAAACTAGCTATCATATAAAAATAATCATATAAAAAGAATAACGTCTGTCGTGGCGCAGAGGCACAAGCGTGCGACTGTAAACACGACAGGTTGTGGGTTCGATTTCCACTCCAGGAAATGTCAGTATTTTCATTTCCTGGATTTGGTAACAAGGCGAAGCGCGACGTTGAGTTCCGCCTCTCAACATGCAATGCCTCAATTTGGCGGAAAGTGGGGAACGGAATTGTTGAAAGAGAATGGAGTGTCTTAACACTAGGTTCTCAGGTTCCCTCTGCCTACCCTGCTATATACGGGATACAGCGTGAAGTTAAAAAAAATAAATAATCAAAATCGGTACAGCCTGTAAAACTTACGCGTTACATTTAAAAAAAATACAGTCATATTGAAAATCTCCTTTATTTTTAAATCGGTCAAAAATACGCATGCGAAGTGACAATACTGATATCTTTAATAGTCTATTTGAGTACACAATATTCTGATTTTGACATATAAAACACACATAATTATAAACAACAAAAAACCCGACTGAACCATTTCTTCAAATTTACTAAGCAAATACAAATAAAGTAAGCTATAAAAGCTAGTTATGTGTTATATATTTGAAATGTGCTAACTAAGTCCTTTCATTTGACACCCCACTCGGTACCCCATCAACAATTTTTGTTTTTATTCATGACGTAATTGCCTCTAGAGGGCGCCATATTGAATTAAGCGTGACGTCATACCTATACATATATATAGTAGTATACATACCTAAGAACATTTGGAGTATCAGTACCTATCTAACGTCACCTTAATTATATAAATGGGTCCAGGGATTTGGAGATATGTGGTAATAAAGAATATTACAAACATACATGATACGCGTAAAAAATATAACCCTCCTCTGACAGTCGGGTAAAAATAGCTGAATTGAGAATCCCTCTTTTTTGAAATCGGTTAGGATACGTGTTCGCTTTGAAGTGGCAAGTTTTCCAGTTATCCAATGCTTATTGGAAATGCGTTCAAACTTTGGCTATATTTTAAAATATAAGAGAGTGACGAGTGTCCTAGATTTTCTACTTTATACTAAAATTTATTAAAATTATTTTTTTTTTATCTTCACGCTGTATCTCGTACATAGCAGGGTAAGCAGAGGGAACCTGAGAACCAAGTGTTAAGACACTGTTCTCTTTCAACAATTCCGTTCCCCAATTTCCACCGAATTGAGGCATTGCGTGCTGATTGGTGGAACTCAACGCCGCGCTGTGCTTTGTTACCAAACTCAGAAAATGAAAATACTAAACTTTACATTTCCTGGAGTGGTAATCGAACCCACAACCTGTCGCGTTTACAGTCACACGCTTGTGCCTCTGCATCACGACAGTCCCTATAATTCTAAAGGCGGTAAGGTATTTTTCGCAACCACTGTGACGACCGCCTACAGTAGACAACCCAGCATATGCTGGAGATGTGTCCAGTCTGAACGTCTCGACGTGGTATCATATGGGACGAAATCCATGGTCGGTTGCGAGAGGCCGTGGGTCAACTCCTCTTCTGCGTGGTGTTGGTGATCCAGCAGGAGGCAGAGGAACTAGCGAGGTTGCTATCTCATCCTCACCATGCACACGTGAACCAATTTTGATGATCATTTTTTTGTGATAGCTAGTATTTCTGATGTCGTCCCATTTAAGTATAATTAAGATGTGACAGTTTTTGACTTATTCGTAATAATGGTATTTTTTAGTGTATATTATTTGAAATTGCTTATTTTTTTTTAATAAATCTTAACTACAAGGTCTAACTCTCTTTGCCTCTGGATATTATTGAATTATGTAAATTTTAATAGATATTGTACAGTTTCAAGCAAATTTCGCCTATTAATTTGGTTTAATTCCCATCAGGCTAGTTCCGAAGATGGCGGAATCAATTTTCATACTAATCAATTAAGGTCATTGCGGTTCAGTGATACAGATTCAGGATGTAAATGAAGTTAGTTGTGGGTTCGATTCCCACTCGTGGATACAATTATATATGTAAGTTATTTTCATATCTCTTCTCTGGTAAAACGAACACGGGTATCAGTTCTATAACTTAAAATGCCTTGATCTTGGCAGGATAGAGGAAAACAAAATGTTTTGAGACCGGTAAGGTTAAGCGCGGCGTAGAGTTCGGCCACTCAATGTTTCATTGAGCGGAACGCGGCGTACGGAATGTCCTGACACTATTTTCTCTCTGACTACCCGCTTAGCAGAAAAAAGTGTTAAGCTCGCAAAAATAATAATAATAATTTTAGCTTCACGCACCTTCTACATTTGTCAGTTTATGGAGATAAATACAAGCATTTTTAATAGCATGAAGTGTTTATCACAGACTTAGATAGCAAAAAAGTTATAATTTTTTTTTTTAACTTCACGCATTTGTCTCCCGCATATAGCAGGGTAGGCAGAGGGAACCAGAGAACCTAGTGTTAAGACATTCCATTCTCTTTCAACAATTCCGGTTCCCACTTTCCGCCGAATTGAGGCATTGCGTGTTGAGTGGCGGAACTCAACGCCGCGATTTGCCTTGTTACCAAACCCAAGAAATGAAATTACTAAATTTTACATATATAATTTTAAATATCTTACAAGCATTTCGTTTACCGGGAATTGAACCCGCAACCTTTAACGTTCATTAAATCCTTTCATAAGTAACATATTATTTAGTACATAAATACCAATATTTTAGAACTATATGATGTCCTTTAGGGAGTAATAAGGAAGAAGTTATCGACAGGAAATTACATTGTGACGGTCCCAACCACTTTCATCTTAAACGGATATGATCGATATATAAGTTATCTGTATGTATGTTTGTATGAACATTTTTATATAGAACTAGTTGCCGCAATTTCGTTTGAACTTTATAACCCTTTCCTCAGTAATTCTACTTATCTCTACTCTGAAAATTATACATACGTTACATAGCTTCACGCTGTATCCCGCATATAGCAATGTAGGCAGAGGGAACCCGAGAACCTAGTGTTAAGACACACGTTCCTCACTTTCCGCCGAATTGAAGCATTGTGTGCTGAGTGGCGGAACTCAACGCCGAACTTTGCCTTGTTACCAAACCCAGGAAATGAAAAATTCTGTTTCCTGGAGTGGCAATCGAACCCACCACCTGTCGCGTTTACAGTCGCACGCTTGTGCCTATGCGCTACGACAGGCAATTAGTAAATATACTACACTATATGACTTTTTACATAAAATGATATTCAACATAAACTCGGAATATTGGGAGAATGTTTTAATTAAAATTATTAATTTCCACTTTGACTTCCCGAGATATATTTTGATTAGCGTCATTCAAGTAACTTTGTCATATTATTGTGTGAGACTTCATATTCATAGTTAATTAGATACTTATGCCAACACCATCGTAGCGCAGTGGGACGTATGACTGTAAACGCGATTGGTTGTGGGTTCGATTCCCACTCGAGGAAAATGATTATATTTTAATTATTTTCATTTCTTCATTCTGGTAAAACAAAGCATGGCGTTGAGTTCCGCTACTTAACATGTAGTTTCTCGGAATAAGAAGGGAATCTAAGAAACTGGTGTTAAGATACTCCGTTCTATTAAACTTTCCGCTCCCCATTTCCGCTCCCCATTTTCTGCAGAACCGTTCGCATTGCGAGCTAATTTCAACGGAATTCAACGCCGCACCTTGGTGCAAAAGTTTACTTTTAATAAGAAGACAAGTCTTGATACTAAAAGTAGGAATTTAATATTTTCATTACCTGGACTGGAAACGAACCCATAACCTGTCGCGGTCACTGTCGCACTCTTGTGCCTCTGCGCCACGACAGGTCTATGTATAATATTATTAGAATAATATAGGAGTATAGCGTAATTCAATTCAACTTTTTTAATAATGATCTAAAAGATATTTAGGAACTTCGATATTTACTACCACTTTAGGTATTTTATTAGTCGAAGAGTTTTAAAGAATTCAATCTAAAAAAAGGCCATCGTGACGCAGTGGATAGCGTTTGACTGTAAATGCGATTGGGGTTCAATTCCCGATTGGGTGATTGATTATATGTAGTTCAATATATGGTAATTTCTCTGTTCACGTACAATGCACGGCGTTGAGTTCCGCCACCTAACATGCAATGTCTCGGCGGAAAGCGGTGGACGGAGTGTCTGGACACTGTGTTTACTCTTATTACCATGCTATAAAGCGTGAAGCTGCTGTAATTTTTTTTGTTTTTAATCATGACGTAATTGACTGTGACGTCACATATCTAAAAATACTTGGAGTATCAATACCTATCTAACGACCTAATTATATAAATCAGTCCAGGGGTTTGGAAGATATGAGGTAATAAAAAATATTACAAATATACACGATACACGCGAAAAACATAACCTTCCTCTGACAGTTGGGTAAAAACGCCTAAAATTGTAAAAATACTTACATAATTCTCAGCAAGTCGTTACAAATTTGACAGTTACTTCCAATCAATATAGGCGAGTCGTTAAAGAGTTTAACTGCTGAAATTTTACGCTTTCGAGTTAAAACTGCTTCTTACTTTGTTTTAATGTTGGAATCGTAAAAATCGATTAATTTCAGTTCTATTAATGTAGTACTTTGTTACAATTTGTTTGCAAAATATTTTGTAGTAGATTAGAATTATTTATTGAATTTTTTTTATTATATATTTAATTTTTTTTTTAGCTTCACGCTGTATCCCGCATATAGCAGGGTAGGCAGAGGGAACCTGAGAACCTAGTGTTAAGACACTCCGTTTCCCACTTTCCGCCGGATTGAGGCATTGCGTGCTGAGTGGCGGAATTCAATGCCCCGCTTTGCCTTGTTACCAAACCTAGGAAATTAAAATATTCCCTAGAATGGGAATCGAACCCACAACCTGTTGCGTTTACAGTCACACGCTTGTGCCTCTCGCCTCGACAGGCGTTGTTTTATTTAACATAAAAATTTAATTGTTAAATTATTATATTTACACTCTGGTAAGACATAACACAGCGTTGAGTTCCGCCATTTTACAGGCAATAGAGTGTCTGAACTCTATATTCTCTATCTTACTATGCGACATACAGAGTGAATGAAGGTCCTCCAAAATTATCGTATACAAACATACATACATAGCTTCACGCTGTATTCCGCATATAGCATGGTAGGCAGAGGGAACCTAGAGTTAAGACACTCAATTCCCCATTTTCCGCCGAATTGAGGCATTGCGTGCTGAGTGGCGGAACTCAATGCCGCGCTTTGCCTCGAGTATCTTAACACTAAGTTCTCAGGTTCCCTGTGCCAACCCTGCTAAATGTGGGATACAGCGTGAAGCTAAAAAAAACAGCAGGATTCGAACCTGCGCCTTTCGAATCCGTTCAAATCTAGCCAACTTTAGATTCACACCAAGAGAACAATAAAAATACATGATGGTCTCATAAACAAAAAAAGAAAATAGTGTCGAATCACTACTTCCTAAAGAAAAACCAAAAAAACATACATAATACCTAAAATCACAACGAGATTAACCACGTACTAGTCCAATATCTATGAAAATATTTCATAAGATAGGATAGAAGCGGTTTCTTGCGTATATTTTCCGCCAACGCTAAGTTTTTGCCCATTCCCGATCGTAAAGTACCGGTAAATGTGGATTCGCTAAAAACCCCGTAGGGACGTTCACATAAACTAAACCGATTTCATAGATCGCATTTGAGCCTCACATTATTTTTCTTTCGCCAAAAAATCAGTTTTTGTGATAAAACTTAGAAGAAAAGAAGAAATTAATGTTTGAGTGGTTTTTTTGGATTTCAGGTTTGAGTGTTTAGAGATAAATCATTTCGTTTTTAACCGAGTTGAAAAAAGGAGTAGGTGGGTAACTCAAACGCCTGTCGTGGCGCAGAGGCACAAGCGTGCGACTGTAAATGTGACAAGTTGTGGGCTCGATTCCCAGTCCAAAAAGCTCGCCAGTAAAATGTGGAGCTAGCTCCAAAGCACAAAGTCAAACAATTTGTGACAGCTAAAAAAAATTTCGCCAAAAAAAATATTGGGCATAAAAGTGCAAAAAAACAAGCTCTGACATCTTTTAGACCTAAAAAGAAACAAAAGGTCATCGCCAAAATTCGATAGTGATATTACTATATACCTTAACATCCTATACCGATTTCCCTAAATATATCGGCTTCCCTAAAAATTACCGGCTTCCCTAAATATATATACCGGCTTCCTTAAACATACATCGGCTTCCCTTAATTTACCGGCTTGCCTAACTAAAATTTTCCCCCATCGCCACTGCTAGCCATTATATAAATGCTGAATAATCAAAACTGGGGTCACCTAATAAAATGTTATACAGTAACACACATTAAAAAAACCATCCAATTGATAACCTCCTTGTTTAAATGTTGGTTAAAAAGCAAGATACTTTAAACTATATCATCTATACATACCAGCAGGAACTATTTGAAAGACGCAAGGCTTCTTTTGCCTTCCCACTGCATTGTTCGCGCGACACAGTAGTGCACCGTAGTCTCTTTCACTTGCTGCTCGATATCTGAGTTCACTTGCAGTACCGCCAGTGGAAACTACGAGAAAAATAAATAAATATATAAAAAATAATAAATAAATAATTAAAAGATAGATATAACACCTGTCGTGACGCAGAGGCACAAGCGTGCGACTGTAAGCGTGACAAGTTGTGGGTTCGATTCCCACGCCAGGAAATAGAATTTTTCATTTTCTGGATTTGGTAACAAGGCAAAGCGCGGCGTTGATCGGCGTTGCCTTGTAGAAGTGCACAACGAACGAACATGAAAAGTATAGGAAATGAAAAAGTGCAAAGGTATCTATATATAAATACGTGAAGCAAAAACTTTGGATACCTTTTTACGAAAATTACGCGGACGGAGGAGCATGAAACTTGGCACACTTATTGTTTATATAAGGAGTGCAGAATACTAATATTTTTTTTAAATAATGCATAAAAAGTATATTAAATTGTTAAAATAAATGTTACATACACTACCATGGTTTGACATGGTTTACACAAGAAAGTGACATATATATTGCTAAAGAACTAACGCGTTGTTAACGCGCGTCCCAGCAGGAACACTAGTAAGTATAAGTGTAAAAATATTAATAAGTTATAATAACTTTCACGCAAAACAATAAAAAAACAGCTTGAAAAAGCTAAAGGATAAATTCGTGCTATAAAAAGTTAATTATTAAATAATTTTAAAACCACTTTCCTTTAAACTGAAAAGGTAATACAACACCCACTTTTTTGTTATTTTTACAGCAAGAATTTTGAACCGCCATAATATTATGCCTCGCCTTCAATAACGTTTGGGGAGTCACTTAAAAATATTGCAACTAAAATTTTTTTTTTTTTTTTTTTTTATGGATGCCGGATGGCAAAACGAGAGCAGAGAAGGACAGCCGCCTGATGGTAAGTGGTTACCTTCGCCCTTGAACATCTACAACACAAGAGATGTCAGATCGTTGCCAACTAGAGGATACAGATGGAAAGGAGGATAATGTGGTAGTCGCTATCGGAACCACCACATTTTTGGGGGAAAGGATGGGTGGGAAAGGGGAAAACCTGGCACACATGCCATCGAACCGGAACACATCATAAGATATTTGGCAGTTCGTCTTTGACATGATAGTGGTCGCGCGAGCCAGACGGAGGACGAACCTCCTACCACCAAACAAAAATTATTGTACACAATAGCTTAAAAGTTGATTTTTTAATAGCTTTCCGCCCTTTTATGCGTAGCATGGTAGTCAGAGAAAACGTAGTGTCGAGACACTCCGTTCTTTGCTTTAAATGTGAACAGCACTTGAATAACACTTTAATAATTAAGACTTTAACAAACAAAGAAAACCAAATTCAAAAAAAGTAACGTTATTACGAATAACACAAAAACTCGTGGTAACTAAATTTAAATAGAATGACATCAAAAGCACTAGCTGTTATATAAAAGAACATACATACATGTATAGGTTCACGCTGTATCTCGCATATAGCAGGGTAGGTAGAGGGTAGGGAGAACCTAGTGTTAAGACACTCCGTTCCTCACTTTCCGCCGAAATGAAGCATTGCGTACTGAGTGGCGGAATCACCCAGTAAAAAGTTACAAACACATATAAAAAAGTCGAACCTTCTTTTTTTTGAAATCGGTTAAAAAATTAAACTTATTACTTACCATATCTAGCGGGTGACACTTGAAAACTTTCGCCGCTGTTATTGAATTGCCAATAAAATGCCAGTTCAGCGGGATCTGCATTAACCGTGCATCGAACCCGCAACTGTTCGTCTAAGCGCGCACCGATTACTAGGGGTGTTGGTTGTGCGCATATGGGTGCAACTGTTGAAAAAAAAAGTGAACATTAATATAAATACGTGAAGCAAAAACTTTTTACCCCTTTTTACGAGAATTACGCTGACGGAGGAGCATGAAACTTGGCACACTTATAGTTTATATAGAGAAGGAGTGCAGAATGCTAATATTTTTTAAAATAATGCATAAAAAGTATATTAAATGGTTTGACATCCATGATTATATAAAGTGACATATACATTGCTAAAGACAACGCGTTGTTAATGCGTCAACGGGAATACTAGTAATTATTAACATAGGTAATTCAAATTCCGGTAGCAAGAGTAATATTTAAAAAGATGTAAATTAGCATTTCACCGCTCTGGTGAGATAGAGCGCGGCGTTTAGTTTCGCCACTCAACATGCAGGAAGTGGAGTATTTTGACACTTGGTTCTCTCTGCCTATTCTAATATGCCGAAAAAACGTGAAGCTGAAAGAAATTAAGTACACGAATATCCTTTATTAAAATTTTACAAAATAATATAATATTAGATAAAGTTTCCATTTCCTGGGTTTGGTAACAAGGCAAAGCGCGGCGTTTAATTTCGCCACTCAGCACGCAATGCCTCAATTCGGCGGAAAGTGGGGAACGGAGTGTCTTAACACTAGGTTCACTCTGCCTACCCTGCTTTACGCGGGATACAGCGTGAAGCTATGTATGTATGTATTAAATAACTAATAATTATTTTAACAGACAAGCATTGTTTAACTTTTTATAGTAACTTTATATGTTGTTTTATTTGATTTTTTTATGTGAATATTTAGCAGCTTCATGCTTTATAGCATAGAAGGGTAGTCAAAGTGAACCTAGTGTCAAGACTCTCCGTTCACCGCTTTCCACCCGAATTCAAGACAATGCGTGTTAAGTGGTGGAACTCAACACTATACATAAACTGATAAACACATATCCCTTTGCATCGTGCAGTCGGTAAAAAAAACATCATAAGCAAATGCCTGTCGTGATGCAGAGACACACGCGTGCGACTGTAAACGCGGCAGGTTGTGGTTTCGATTCTCAGTCCAGGAAATTTAGTATTTTTACTTCCTGGGTTTGGTAGCGCGGCGTTGAATTCCGCCACTCAGCACGCAATGCCTCAATTCGATGGAAAGTGGGGAATGGAGTGTTTTAACACTAGGTTCTGAGGTTCCCTCTGCTTACCCTGCTATATGCGGGATACAGCGTGAAGCTAAAAAAATAGACGAAATAAGCAAACCTGTAGGAAAATCCTATTCAACCCAAAGAGTATTAACATCCACTGGCTCTATACTGCCCACTCAATTTTACAATGTAAATTTTGCGCGTATCACACCCTGGGTGCCAATTACCTTATATATTCGTATGCGTACGTTCTTGCTACTATTACAGTAATCGATAAGCGTTTCACTCGAATTAGCCTAGAATTTATGATTCTCGGTGGAAATTGTTTGGAATTACTCATAGTTATCGATTTGGTTGTGTATCGAATGATTTTTTTTTATTTATTTAATAGCTTCATGTTGTATCCCGCTCCGTTCTCTCTGACTACCCCGCTAGGGATAAAGCGTGAAGTTAGGTTAGGTTTAGGTTTTGTATCCCGCGCACAGCAGGGTAGGCAGATAACCCGAATCTAGTGATAATACACTCCGTTCTCTTTTTAACATATCCGTTCCCCACTTTGAGCTAAATTGAGACATTGAATTCTGAGTAGAACTCAACGCTGCACTATGCCTTGTTACCTACCTGCGTGAAACAAAAACATTGTCACCCATCTTATGAAAATTACACGGACAGAGGAGCAAAATATTGGGCACACTTATAGCCTATATAGCAAAGGAGTGCAGAATGTAAATATTTTTTCAAAATAATGTATAAAGATATAGTAAATTAATAAAATAAATCTTACAAGCACTGCCTAGTGTTTGACACCCATATTTATAAAGTGACATATGCGTTGCTGGGCAACGCATTGTTAACGCGTCAACGAGGACACTAGTTGTTATAGATATTTAATAAAAAAAACCTCTTATCACATACTACTTACATTGCACTCTCAAATATACAGCCTGACTGCTAGCTTCCCCAATCTGGTTCGCAGCCCTACATGCATACAGACCACCGTCTCTTCTTGTCACTTTTTGTAAAACCAATGATTTGGTGCTAATGAAGACTCCTGACGACATGTTCTGTGTTACTTGCTGGTCCTGGAACATGAAAATGTGTTTATCTTTTCTTGAAACACTATCACAATCTGTTAAATAACCTATTTATTAAGTTCAGTAGGTTTGTGAATTAGATAGTTTTCGTTATATTTGTCGGCAACGCGTAAGTGATGCCCCTGGTGTTGCAAGCGTCCATAGGCCACGGTAACCACTTACCATCAGGTGGGCCGTGTGCCTTGTTGCCACCGTCGTGGTATAAAAAAAAAAAAAAGAAAAAAAAAAGTCAAATTACATAAAATCTCTATGAAAAGTAGCATTTGTGTCATTCTGATGAGTAAACTGTATAAGCTGTAAAGTTTCATTTGGTTTCGTTCAGTAGTTTTTGCGCGAAGAGAGATAGAGTAAGTAACATGCTTCATCTATCATCCTATAAGCATTCGCATTTAAAATTTTACTATTTATATAGTAGGATTTGTATTGAAAAACCTTTTCTTTTGAATGAAGAAGAACGTGCACAAGTTGTTTGGGCACGTCGAGAGGATGAGTGATGAAAGAATGATGAGAAAGATATATGAAGCAAAGGTGAGCAGTAAGAGAGGTAAGGGGAGACCTCGGTTGACCTTCGAGAACACAGTATCAATGATACTGGAGGAAGGTCACGTAAAAAGCATGAGGAACCCCCGGAGAGCATGCATGAAGAGGTTAATGAGTGTGGACGAGGCGTAAGAGGTATGCAGGGACCGTAGCGTTTGGCGCTCCGTTCTCTCTGACTACCCCGCTAGGGATAAGCGTGAAGTTAAGTAAGTAAGTAAGTAATTTTTCTTTTGACTATTATTCTTTTAATCAGAACGGAAACATACTGGCTCTACTTTCATCTCTCCATTAATATTATACCACATTCAGCAGTTTCATGATTTATACTGATGCTATACGGGACAGCAAGATCAGAGAGAACAGTGTCAAGACACTCCACTCACCGTTTTTGACATAAATTCTAGACATTGCGGTTTTAGCGACCAGTGCTAAATACCAGAGCGAACAAATGAAAATAGATTAAATATCCTCAAAATCTCAGACTGGGAATCGAATCCACTACAGACTATATTTAAAGTCAAATTCTGTAACATTGTATCATAATGGTCTCTACCAGTGCTATACCGGAGAGAAAAATATATATATATAAAGAAAATTCTAACAATTTTTAACTCACTCACGTTATGGTACCACGTGATGCGATGCTCCTTGGGGTTGGCTCGAATATTGCATTCGAAGTAAACGTCGTCGCCTTCTTTAATATCATTAGGATTGAGTGTGCTTCCAAGAGACATGCTGAGCACCGGTCTGTCTGAAAATTAACTTTATTTAGTAGGTAATAGGGTTTATTGTTGTGTTTTAAGTATTAAAGTAAGGGAGATGATTGTTAGTTTGGACGTGTTTCGAAAATTTTGTAAATTTTATCTTTGTAGTATATAAGTATAATAAAGCCTAGGATGTAGATTGAAATGTATTTTATCAAATCTAAATAAAAAAAATTACAAAAATAATTACTACTAAATTTTCGATAGTGCTAGCTTGAAGACTAAAGTTGAAATTTACTGAATCATTTAGTAAGAGAGCCGGCGATTACGAGCCCTAACAACACCAGAGGAGTTACAGACGTGTTGCCGACTTCATCATTATAACATATTTAACGTAATAATGAAAAACATAGAGCTTCACGCTTTCCTTCATATAGCAAGATATATAGAGAGAAACTAGTTTTAGGATACTCTGTTTGCCGATTCCCGCTCCAAGCTGAGACATTGCGTGTTTAATGGCGGAACTCAACGCGGTTTATCTTACTATGAAATAATTTAAATAGTATTATATATATAACTCTCTGATGGGAATTGAACCCGCAATTACTTGCGTTAACAGTCATGCGGTGTTCTACACCGCCAACGCCTTTTTAAATATACAAACATTTTTTTGTAAATATTAGTAGTTACTTTTACAAGCCACCTCCTAGACTACATACAGGTGAGCATTCTGCAAATTATTCCCTCTTGGAGGCAATTTTAAAGTTTTAAAAATTTTATCTTTTCCCATTTAATTATTGTTTAAAGGCAAGCTTTTTTAAGTTTTAAAAGCATTGCACGAAAACATTTTTAGCACAATTGAATTTAAAGTATTTTCTTTATTATTTTTTTTTGTAGTTTCACGCTGTATCCCGCATATAGCAGAGTAGGCAGAGGGAACCTGAGAACCTAGTATTAAGACACTCCGTTCTCTTTCAACAATTCCGCTCCCCATTTTCCGCCGGATTGAGGCATTGCGTGCTGAGTGGCGGAATTCAACGCCGCGCTTTGCCTTGTTACCAAACCCAGAATTGAAAATACTTAATGTCCTGGAGTGGGAATCGAATCCACAACCTGTCTGGTTTACTCTCGTGTCTCGTGTCTCGTGTCGTGCCTCTGCGTTTTATTAAAATTTTAATAAGAAAAGAGTCGACTTCAGATTAAACTCACTAAAAAGTTACATTATTACGAATTACTCAAAAACTACTTGTTAAATCTTCACTAAATTTAAATGGGACCACATCAGAAGTACTAGCTATCGTATAAAAAAGCATCATTAAAATTGGTTCACCCAGTAAAAAGTTATGCAAAAATACATTACAATTGAGAATCTCCTCATTTTTTGAACTTGGTTAACAAGCATAATACATTATGGCGATTGTTATGCATACAAATTCTACTCACGGTAATATGAATAATTGAAATATGGAAATTAACATATGTATGTATATCCAGAGGTTAACGCAGTGGGAGAAAGACTGACTTTAATTTTGATGGTTGTTGGTTCGATTCCTATTCAGGAGTAACTTCACGCTGTATCTCGCATGTAGCAGGATAAGCATAGGGAACCAGAGAACTTAGTGTTAAGACACTTCATTCTCTTTCAACAATTCCGTTCCGCACTTTCCGCTCGAAATCCCACTGGAGTGGGAATCGAACCCACAACCTGTTGCGTTTACAGTCGTACGCTTGTGCCTCTACGCCACGACAGGCGTTGTAAGATATTTAAATTATTTTAATATTCCTATTGTAACACATGGCTTTGTAGCAAACTTCAAATAGGCAAGGTGGTTCATTCAACTGTATCTTTATGTGTGTTACCGCATATCTATTTACTGGGTGGACCAATTTTGATGGTTCTTTTTTATTTGATAGCTAATACTTCTGATGTGGTACCATTTAAATTTAGTTAAGATTTGATGTGTGGTTTTTGAGCTATTCGTAATACTGTTTAGTTTTCAATGAATTTTATTTGAAGTCGATTCTCTTGATCTTTTTTTATTAAAATTTTAATAGAACGCCTGTCGTGACGCACAGGCATAAGCGTGCGACTGAAAACGCGATAGGTTGTGGGTTTGATTCCCACTCCATTAAATATAGTATTTTGATTTTTTTTTACATGATAGCCAGCGCTTAAAATGTAGGTAAAGGCGAGTAGTTTTTGATTGATTTGTAATAATTTTAGATTTTAATGCATATTATTTAAAAGCGGTTTTCTTTTGTAGTTAAATTCTTAATTATTTAGTATGCATGCATGATGCATGAAGAGGTTAATGACTGTGGACGAGGCGACTCGAGACTCGCGAGGCGAGGTATTTAGTATTATATTATTATAGTTCCATTAACCAATACATAATTTTATTTCTTTTCATATATGACAGAAAGCTGACAAAAAAGAACCTAAAGATTTAACTTCACGCTGTATCCCGCATATAGCGGGGTAGGCAGAGGGAACCAGAGAACCTTGTGTTAAGACACTCCATTCTCTTTCAACAATTCAGTTCCCCACTTTCCGCTGAATTGAGGCATTGCGTGTTGAGTGGCGGAACTCAACGCCGCGCTTTGCCTTGTTACCAAATCCAAGAAATGAAAATACTATATTTTACATTTCCTGGAGTGGGGATCGAACCCACAACCTGTCGCATTTTATAGTCACACGCTTGTGCCTCTGCGCCACGACAGGCGTCAAGATCTAACGTTACTTAATTTTTAGTTCCATTTAGAGATTGGAAGCTGGACGGCAAATCCACTGTCATACTTTTTGTCGTCGCAGCGAGAATATTTTTTTCAAATATTAAAAAATATATCGAATTTGAAAGCAACCTTCACTTACAGTCCATATCTTTTTGCTACTATATATTTTTATAACGCCTGTCGTGGCGCAGAGGCTCAAGCGTGCGACTATAAACGTAACAGGTTGTGGGTTCGATTCCCACTCCAGGAAATGGAGTTTTTCATTTCCTGGGTTTGGTAACAAGGCAATACCTCAATTCAGCGGAAAGTTGGGAACGGCGTGTCTTAACACTAGATTAACCTCTGCCTACCCTGCTATATGCGGGATATAGCGTGAAGCTATGTATGTATGTATATATGTATGTATGTACTCGTATGTAAAAAATATATCGAATATTAAAGCAACCTCTATGTACAGTACATTTTCTTCTACTAGGCATACAAAACGTAAGTATGTTTTTTAACCACATATCTTTTATTCTTTTTGCGGGGTAAATGAAGAGAAAATAGTGTTAACACATTACGTTCTTATACACATACATACATACAAACATAGTTTCACGCTGTATCCCGCATATAGCAGGGTAGGCAGAGGGAACCTAGTGTTAAGACACACCGTTCCCCGCTTTCCGCCGAATTGCGGCATTGCGTGTTGAGTGGCGGATTTCAACGCTGCGCTTTGCCTTGTTACCAAAACCAGGAAATGAAAAATTTCTTTTCCTGGAATGGGAATCGAACCCACAACCTGTTGCGTTTACAGTCGCACGCTTGTGCCTCTGCGCCACGACAGGCGTTTTTACGATTAGACATTACGTTTTTTATTGCCAATTTTATAAATATTATATGTAACCACTTTATATCGTGACTCTACATTAAATCTTCAATCAAATTAAAATTTTGCTATAAATCCCAAGTAAAAATCGAACTCATGACCATAACTGAAACTATGAATTTAAAAATATACATAACTAGTTTCTCCTCGCGACTTCACCTGCTTGGTATCTTGATATTTCTTTAGCTTTACCCTGTATCCCGCATATAGCAGGGTAGGCAAAGGGAACCTGAGAACCTAGTGTTAAGACGCTCCATTCTCTACTTTCCGCCGAATTGAGGCACTACATGCTGAGTAGCGGAACTCAACGCCGCGCTTTCCCTTGTTACTAAACCCAGGAAATGAAAATATTAAACTTTTACATTTCCTAGAGTGGGAATCGAACCCACAACCTGTCGCGTTTACAGCCACACGCTTGTGTCTCTGCGGCACGGCAGATTGTATATTTTATGTTATTCATATATATAAGATGTTGTTTATTTTTTATGAATGAATAACCGATGGCAAACGAGAAGAAGGACCACCTGATGGTAAGTGGTTACCTTCGCACATGAACATCTATAACACCAGAGATGTTGTAGATCTGTTGCCAACCTAGAGGATACGCTATCAGAACCACCACATTTTGGGGAAAAGATAGGTGGGAAAGGGGAAACCTGGCTTACATGCCATCGAACCGGAACACATCATTAGATGTTTGGCGGTTCGTCTTTGACATGATAGTGGTCGCGAGTCAGACGGAGGACGAACCTCCTACCACTAAACTACTGGGATACTCGCCTCTTAAGGGATGCTATCCAGCGGCGGAGGGGGAATTGTATTCTAAGCCCGTCCCCTCACAGGAAAGAATATAAGCTATATTACTGTAAATTTTTATTTGAATCCGTTCAGTACTTTCTGTGTGAAAGAGCAACAAACATCCCGACAAACTTTTGCATTTGTAATATTAGTGGGACACATATATATTATAATGTTCAATAAATAATAACCTATGCGATGCTCTCTACAACTTTCATACAAACTTCTATCCACAATCCCGCGGGCACCTTTTGTTTTCCGCCACCATAATGTACATATATAACTACATTGATATGACTTTTAAGTAATTTACTTCAACTAGTATAGTTTTGTTACTGCTTGCAAACTGTTGGGTCGATTCCCACTCCAGGAAATGAAGTATTTTCATTTTCTGGGCTTGGTAACAAGGCAAAGCGCGGCGTTGAGTTCCGCCACTCAGCACGCAATGCCTCAATCTGGCGGAAAGTGGGGAACGGAATTGTAGAAAGAGAACGGAGTGTCTTAACACTAGGTTCTCAGGTTCCCTCTGCCTACCCTGCTATATGCGGGATACAGGGTAAAGCTAAAGAAATATCAAGATACCAAGCAGGTGAAGTCGCGAGGAGAAACTAGTTATGTATATTTTTAAATTCTTAGTTTCAGTTATGGTCATGAGTTCGATTTTTACCTGCTATATGTGGGATACAGCGTGAAGTTAAAAAAAAAAAAAAAAAAATTGACTACGCGATACCGAAGGAATAACAAAACTACGTATCCTTCTATAACAACCCTTGTCAGAAAAATGGGTGTACCATTAAATTTATTTACAAGCCCAAACTCTACCTTTTCAACTTTTAACACAAAAACCTTTTAAAAAAGTCGTGGCGCAGAGGCCCAAGCGTGCGATTGTTAACGCGACAGCTAGTGGATTCGATTCCCACTTGAGAAATTTAATATATCAAATAATATTTAGTATTTTCATTTCTTTCTCGCTCTGGTAACAAGGCAAAGCGCGGCGTTGAGTTCCGCTACTCGGCATGCAATACTTCCATTCGGCGGAAAGTGGGGAGCGGAAATATTAAATGAGAACGGAGTGTCACTAGGTTCTCAGGTTCCCTCTGTCTACCCTGCTATGCGCGGGATACAGCGTGAAGCTAAAAAAATCTTTTAAAAACATTGTCTTTATGGTGTAGTAAGAGAGTATACTTTAAATACGTTTAGTCATGGGTTTGACTACCATTCGAGAACTGATTATATTGAAATTCTTTTAATTTTAAGTTAGTCTTTGTACGCCAAAGCGCGGCGTTGAGTTCCGCCATTCACCACAAAATGTCTCGATTTCAGGCGAAAAGTAGAAAGCAGAATGACTTAAGATTAAATTATCTCTACCCCTCTATTAGGTTTTTTTTTTTAACTTCACGCTGTATCCCGCATATAGAGGCAGAGGGAACCAGAGAATCTAGTGTTAAGACACTCCATTCTCTTTCAACATTTCCGTTCCCCACTTTCCGCCAAATTGAGGCATTGCGTGTTGAGTGGCGGAACTCAATGCCGCGCTTTGCCTTGTTACCAAACCCATGAAATGAAGATACTAAATTTTACATTTCCTGGAGTGGGAATCGAACCCACAACCTGTCACGTTTTCAGTCGCACGCTTGTGCCTCTGCGCCACGACAGTTCTCTATAAGGTAAAATGCGTAAAGGTTCTTTGTTTTTCATAAAAATAAATTCATGAAATTGTGATTGAATAAAGGAAATGCTTTTTTGTTTCTCAGAGCTTTATATAGGATTATCTACAAAATGAAAACAACGATTGTAAAATGTCATGCAATTTAAAGAAATTATATTTATAAATTTCATTTTATCTTTTATTCTATTTGACATATTTATCATTTTTGTACACCACACATAGCAGGGTAGGCAGAGGAAACCAGAGAACCTAGTGTTAAGACACTCCGTTCTCTTTTAATACTTCTGTTCCCCACTTTTCTTTTAATTGAAGTATTGCGTGCTGAGTGGCGAAATTCAACGATGCGCTTTACCTTGTTACCGGAGCGAGGAAATAAAAATACTAAATATTATTTTACTATAATCATTTTCTAGAGTAGGAATCGAACCTACAACCGGTCGTCTTTACAGTCACACGCTTGTGCCCCTGCGCCACGACGGGTTCTAGGATTTTAAACAGTCGGAGGAAAAAATCTTGTCTAATGAGCTATAAGGCCATGTGTAGAAAAAAAAGAATCTTTCCTGTATATTTATATAAATTAAAAAAAACCGCAGAGGCAGTGAAAGCAGAGGCACAAGCGTGCGATTGCACACGCGACAGGTTGTGGGTTCGATTCCCACTCCAAGAAATGTAAAGCTTAGTATTTTCATTTTCTGGGTTTGGTAACAAGGCGAAGTGCGGCGTTGAGTTTCACCACTCAACACGCAATGCCTCAAATTCGGTGGAAAGTGGGTAACGGAATTGTTGATAGAGAACGGAGTGTCTTAACACTAGGTTCTCAGGTTCCCTCTGCCTATCCTGCTATATGCGGGATACAGCGTGAAGCTATGTTTGTATGTATGTAATAAAAAAAAACTACATTTATATAATATATAAGTATAGTTTTGAAAATTATTACTTATTTGCCTTATTGCTATTATATGCAGTTGTTTTTAGTGACTTATCGAGTATATATTTATATGCTTATATCAGGAAATACATTTTTTGAAATTCAATGGCGAGACCTAGACAGTTTACCTGCAACCACACACGAATCCTATTAAAATAACTTCCGAAAATCGCTAAAATTAAAGATTTCTTTATGCTTACAAACAACACTCATCCTGAAGGAGTCTTCCAAAGCCACTCGCAACACTGGGTTATCAGCTCTGCAGCGTATCACCACACTGTCATCCTCTGGTTGTGGCGACATGGTTAGCTTGCTGACTGTTGACGTTTCGTTTATGAATTCACTGTGCTAAAAGTAAAAAGAGAAATTAGATTTCCAATAAAATATACGAAAAAGTAAAATTATTACGAATAACTCATAAACTATTAGTTAGATCTTAACAAAATTTAAATAGGACCACATGATAAACACTAGCTATCATATAAAAAAAGAATTTTCAAAATTGGCTTACATAATAAAAAATTATGCGGTAATACATAAAAATAATAAAAAAATATAAAAAAATATAAATAATAATAAAAAAAAATATAAATAATAATAAAAAAATTAATAAATAAATAAAAAAATAAATAAATAAATAAATAAATAAATATAAAAAAATATAAATAATAATAAAAAAATATAAATAATACATAAAAATAATAAAGTTGAACTGATAACCTTCTGTTTTGAAGTTGGTTAAAAATGCGGCGTGATAAAGAAATATACATATACCATAAATGTAAAGGGTTAAGACGAGAGAGCGATGTAGAAAATTAATCACACGGTATTTTATATTCTCTATGTGAAAACAATACTTTAAAAACAACAAGCGCGGCGTTAGGTTCCGCTACTTAACAGGCAATGTCTTGAATTTAATCAGAAAGAGTTGAACGGAGTGTCTTGACACTAGGTTCACTCTGGCTACCCTGCTTCGAAGGATAAAGCGTGAGGCTAATTTTTTTTAAAGAGAAACCTTTCAAACGTGACAAATACTTTATACGTGTATAGCAAAAATGAAATAATATAACATTTATATAATATTTCCTATTACTTTTAGGTGTAGTAAAAAAAAAATTAAAATATATTCACGCTATATCCATTATAGCAGGATATTTATAGAGAACACAGTGTCAAGACACTCCGTTTTCAAGCCACACTATTTTTTCCTTTACAAAATAATTTAAATAATAATCGAAAATCTATATATTCTCTCTATAGGCCAATCAGTGACCTAATTAGTTCACTTTGAGCTCCGCTCCGCTCTAGTGTAGAGTTCTTTGAAAGCAAACTTTACTTCTTCAAGATGGTCGCTCGGTTTTACAATCTCCGTATCAAATATTTTAAATTATTCAACAAAAGTTCGCTTATTATGGAAAATAGTATAATTACTACTATAAGATAAGTATAAGTGGGGAAAGGAAGTACAGAACGGAGTGTCTTAGCACTAGGTTCTCAGGTTCACTCTGTCTACCCTGTGTGCGGGATATTCTTTTTTTATTCTTTCTTTCTTATTTACCTTCGACGATAAACATCTGCAACACCATAGGTATTATAAATGCTTTGCCAACCTAGTGTTCAGATGGGAGCGGAAGGAGATAATGTAGTGGCCATGGCAGTATGCCATTGGAACTACCACATTCTGGGTAAAGGATGGGTAGGAATAGAGAAAATCTGGCTTACTTGTAATCGAACCAGAAAACGTCATTACATTTTTCGTGGTTCGTCTTTGACATGATAGTGATAGCCTCCTACCACCTAACTACTGGGATACCCGCCTCTTACGGGATGCTACCTAGCGGTGGAGGGGAATCGTATTCTAACCCCGTCCCCTATTACTATTTTTACAACTACTATATTCGCTTCATGTTTTATCACTTCGTTCTCTACTTTCCGTACGAATCTCCTTTCTCTGACAACATTTACATGCTTTTTTCGTATAGCAGAGTAGTCAAAAAGATCCTAGTGTTAAGACATTCTGTTCTCCATATTTCACCCTAATTTGAGTGTGTTAAGTGGCGGAAATCAACGTCGTGTTTCATCTTACCATAGAAAAAAGCACTCCTAATGCAATCTGTAAGTTAGATATTGTAAAAGTTCGTATATTTATATTAATTTGGAGCTCTGCATGTTTAAAACAACACACTCTACGAGTATATTGCTACGAGTAGCAACAGTTACAAAGTTAAGAAAATTGTATATTAAGTTGCGGAACTCAACGCTGCGTGTTGTCTAGCCAGAACGAAGAAATAGAAGTATTTTTCAAGATAGATATTGTAAAAGTACATATATTTATATAAATTTGAAGTTTATCAAGTTTTAAACAACACACCATATTACTAGGAACAGTTACTAAGCTGAAGATATTGCGTGTTAAAAGTCGCGGAACTCAGCGCCGCATTCTATCAGACCAAGAAATGTTCTTACAGGAGGAGAAAAAGCCACTAATAATGCAATCTCGATCTTGATATTGTGAAAAGTTCATATATTTTATATTCATTTGGAGCTTTATAAGTTTTATAAACTTGACTTACGCGCTCAATATTGCTGGGAACCGGATACCCAAAGTTAGAGGCTGTCGCTTGGTGGTGGTTTCAAGTGTCTTCAGCGGGAAATTTTAACAAAGTTCTCGACAGAACCACTTGTTAGAGGACGGCTTTTACTTATAAAACTTTCAAAATACTTAAAAAAAAGTATTATAGATATAATGTGATTAGTTTTTAAAAAAATCTACTGATTACTACTAGCACCATAATGGCGCAGAAGCAAGCGTGCCACTGTAAAGTTCTGTCCCGGAGTTAATGTTCGATTCCCACCACTCAGAAAGGGAATTTTTTCATTTCCTGGGTTCGGTAACAAGATGCAAGCATTGGCGTTGAGTTCCGCCACTCAGCATGCAATGCCTCAATTCGGCGGAAAGTGGGGGGAACGGGTGTCTTAACACCACTGTGTTACTCTTCCTGTCACTGCGCTATAGCAAAGGGGAATACAGCGTGAAACTAATGACATATATGTGTATGTGAATAAGAGATTAACAATATCCGTACCAGGGTAGTCCGGAAGGGAGCCTGGTGTTAAGACCGTTCCCCACTTTTTAGAAAGTTTGGAGGCATTGCGGCATTGCATATAGCGGGGCTTCATAATACCCCAGGCTGGCGTGAAGCTATGAATGTATGTATTTATGATTTCACAAAGAAGAGAACGTTATTAAGCGACTGTTATTTTTAGATGTGGGCCATCGCGTTGCAGAGAGAGAAAAGGATTTGGAGGAGTGCCTGGGACACTTTGACCCAACGTGTAGGTTTAAAGGGGACCTTTTTAAAATGCATTTAAATACATTCATAAAAACATATTCCCAAATACATTATTAAAAAATTTCAGGATATATTTTTTTAAAAATTTAAAGGAAGGAAATACTACAATTTTTGGCTGGAAATTGCAAGAAAAATTACAAAAAAATACCAACAATACGTAATGAAAGAAAGCGTGTTTAAAACAACACACTCTTACGAGTATATTGCTACGAGCAGCACAGTTACAAGTTAAGAGTTCCTGTATGGTTGCTGTGGAACTCAACGCTGTGTTGTTCAGCCACAGAACGAAGCAAGAAATAGGAAAGATTTTCAAAGGATAGGGTAGATATTGGCAGGGCAAAGTACACATATTTTTATATAAATTTGAAGTTTAACTCCAAGTTTTAAACACAACATCACCCCATGATTTACTAGGAAATAGTTATTAAGTTGAAGATATTGTGCGTTGTCGCGAACTCAACGCCGCATTTGCATCTGAACCGAAAAGAATGTTTTTTTCTTACAGGAGAGGAGAAAAGTTTCTCCTAATGCAATCTCGATCTTGATATTGTGAAAGCTCATATTTGAGTATTCATTTCGGGAGCTTTATAAGTTTGTGTAAAACTACACACCTTCAATACTGCCGTAGCCAGAGCATAAGCTACAGTGGGAACCATCGCCAGTGAATTTGCTCCAAGTGTCTTTTGAGCTTTTAAATTGAAGTTCTCGACAGAACCTTGTTAAGATGACTGCATTTTTACTTATAAAACCCTCTAAAACAGTAAAAAATACTATAGATTGAGGTCGTGATCTGGTTTGGAAAATTACGATCAATACTCAGCACCTGTAATGCGGCGCAGGCAGGCACAAGCGTGCCACTGTAAACGCGTCAGGTTATGTTCGATTCCCACTCCAGAAAAGGGAATTTTTCATTTCCTGGGTTCGGTAACAAGACAAAGCGTAGCGTTGAGTTCCGCCACTCAGCATGCAATGCCTCAATTCGGCGGAAAGTGGGGAACGGAGTGTCTTAACACTATGTTTCCTCTTCCTATCCTGCTATATGAGAGATACAGCGTGAAGCTATGTATATATGTGTATGAATAAAAAAGTTAACTTAAAGCTCTATCCCGTACCAGGGTAGTCAGAGAGAACCTAGTGTTAAGACACTCAGTTCCCCACTTTAAGAAATTTATAATGCGGCATTGCATATAGCAGGGCTATATGCGGGATACAGCGTGAAGCTATGAATGTATGTATTTATGATTTCACAAAAGAGAACGTTATTAAGCTGACTGTTATTTTAGATGTGTGACCCATCGCGTTGCAGAGAGAAGCGTTTGGAGAGTGCCTGGGACTTATGACCCAACGTGTAGGTTTAAGGGGCCCTTTAAAATGCATTCAAATATATTCTAAAAACATATTCCCAAATACGTTGTAAAAATTTCAGGATATATTTTAAATTTAAAAGGAAGGAAATACTACAATTTTTGGCTGGAAATTGCAGAAAAAATACAAAAAATACCTTTCCACGTGTATATCTTCTATTTTCCCTGTACCAAGTGACTTGAGCTGGTGGTCTGCTCCCATGAGTGATGCAGACTAACGTGAACTCCGAGTCGGCGGACAACTGGCCAGGCTTCTCTATGATTGATACTGAAGTTGGGCGCACTGTAATACAAATACTGGTATGACTTGAAAGTGAAGTATTTTTTCTTCACTCTTTGTCCCGCATAACAGGATAGGCTGGGAGAATTTAGTGTCAAGATATTTTGTTCTCCTCTTTCTACATATATTCGAGAGATTGTATGTGGAGTGGTGCAACTCAACGCAATAATCTTAATACTGTTATAGTAATTTCCCCGAGTGGGAATCGAACCCACAACTTAACACTGCCGTATTTAAAATACAGACACAGAAAAAAAGCAGCTTCAAGCTTTTTCCCGTATAGCAGGCTAGTTAGAAAAAACCATAAATATATAAAGAAAACCATAAATAAATAAATAAAGAATTAAGACACTCCTTTTTCCGCTTTCTGTCCGAATATTAGACATTGGATGTTAATTGGCGGAGCTCAACGCCGTAGTTACACATACATACTATTTTATTTTACTGTCTCTCTAGAAATAAACAGAATATATTACATGTCGGAACCCAAATTAACTTTGGCTAACTAGACCGGTAAAACTATGACTGTTTGTTATATATGTGGCCAAGTTGACGCTGGCGTAAAATACTTGTTGCCTTGGCAACGTGTATGTCATTTTGTACAAAGTTTTTGTTAAACACATAGTGTGTTACACATATTAATTTTATTAATTTAATAAACTTAAGCTTGTGCCAAAATTCATCCGTTAAAAAAATATATCCATTAGCAATTATTTTTAAAATATTATTCGCACACCTAAAATAAGGCAAATATATTTGAGAAAAGTATAAAAATTGAACGTAGCAGGATTCGAATCCGCGCTTCTTGAAATCCTTTACAGCGTTTATTTTTATTGTTTAACCTTCCGACCCGAAAGCGAAATGATAAAATTTTTCTATCTATGTCTGTGTACGAGTATGTCTGTCTGTCAGTCTGTGGCACCGTAACTCTCAAACCGATGGACCAATTTCGATGTAATTTTCTTTTATTCGAAAGCCAGTTTCTTTTCGGTGGTTATTAGCTATATTTCAATCTATTCCAGCTGTCCAGCAGTTGCAAAAGTAATTGTTTTTTTTTATTTGTATCTGATTATTGCCTAATGTCTTTTAAATTTAAAATTAAATCTTATCAATTCTTTAACTTTTTCTGTACTTACAATGCATTTCAACCCTCGCAGTTCTTTCATGGGGGCTCAATAGAGGTGTATTAGTAGCTTGGCATTTAACTGAAGTGTTCAACCAACTCCTCTCAGCTCCACTCACGCTTATTCTACTGATGATGATTTTCCCGTCGTTTTTTAGTATAGTATGGTCTTCTAACGGCTTATTGTTGATGAGCCAGGATAAGGTGGGTTGAGGTCGACCTGTAGAAGAGAAAAGAAGATTATTGATATACTAAATGTATCTCATGACTTCGCTTGCGTGGATATAAATCTTAAAATCCTGTCTTTTTCCGGTTTTCGTAGGAATGTCGATAAATCCTCTCTCAAACACTAAATTATATATAACTATAAAATTATTCGTTAGATCCTAACTAATTTAAATGAGACAACATCAAAAACACTAGCTGTCAAATAATTTTTTTTTTATCAAAATTGGTTCAACCAGTTAAAAATTATGCGAGAACACACATGAAAATACAGAGATCTCCGCCTCATTTTATAAAGTTAATTAAAAAAAATAACAATTCCAAACATTTTTTTTAACTTCACACTGTATCCCGCATATAGCAGCAGCAGGGTAGGCAGAGGAAACCTGAGAACCTAGTGTTAAGACACTCCGTTTTCTTACAACAATTCCGTTCCCCACTTTCCGCCGATTAGAAGCATTGCTTGCTGAATAGCGGAACTCAACGTTGCGTTTTGCCTTATTATAAAAAATAATACAATACATAGTTCATATATAGTCATAAAACGCTTGTCGTGGCACAGAGGCACAAGCGTGCGACTGTAAATGCGACAGGTTGTGGGTTCTATTCCCACTTCAGGTAATGTAAATTTTCATTTCCTGGGTTTGGTAACGAGGCAAAGTGCGGCGTTGACTTCCGCCACTCAGCAAGCAATGCCTCAATTTGGCGGAAAGTAAGAAACGGAGTGTCTTTACACTAGGTTCTCAAGTTCCCTCTGCCTACCCTGCTATATGCGGGATACAGCGTGAAGTAAAAAAAATAAATAAATAAAATACATAGTTTATATACAGCTATATAACCAAAGTCTTCTACAAAGTCGAATTAGAAAGAAGGAAGCTATAGGCAAAAGCTCCTTGTGCAATAAAACTTTCTATGTTTCTAAACTGTCGTAGTGTAAGAATCTACTAAAAAGTAATTCCAACACTTTTTCCCCTCAATTTCCTTCTACGTTTAATTTTTTAGCTTTTTATCGAAAAAAATATTTGAAAAATTAAGATTTTAACAAAAAAGAAAATCGACTTCAAAGAAAATGCTTTAAAATGTACAGTTATTACGAATAACTCAAAAACAATTCGCCAGACCTTCATTAAATTTACATAGGACCACATCAAAAGCACTAGCTATCATATAAAGAAAGAATCGTCGAAATTAATTTTCCCAGCAAAAGGTTATGCGGTAACGCACATAAAATAATACAGTCGAACCTCTTCCTTTTATTAAGTCGATATAAGGTCATTTATAGGACAAAGCGCGGCGTTAAGTTCCGCCACTTAACAAGCAATGTCTCGAATATGGACGGTCAGCGGTGAACGGAGTGTCTTGACACTTGGTTCTCTTTGACTACCCTGCTATGCCGGATACAGCGTGAAGCTACTTGTTATTCCGTTCACCATTTAACGCCCGTAAAGGGCAATCTCTCATCAAGTAACTATCTCTTTTTACCGATCAATTCTCCTTCGTGTGTTCTTCATACAACGTGACATTGGCGAAGTGATTTATGCTCTACTGGCACGTTCGAAGCACCATAATAAAAGAACTGTAGGGCAAGCACGAACACTTGCGACAAAATATTCGTATCGTTATCGAAAGAATTTGTATGGAAATTGAAAAGCGCCCCTACAGTGCGTAAGAGGAACTAAAGTTTTCCCATATAAAATGCTTTCGATATCGATACGAATACTTTGTCGCAAAGTCAAAGTCAAATAATTTTATTCAAAATAAGAAGTTACAAGCTTCATTTTTTGAACGTCAAATAATTTACCACCGGTGCAATAAATTTAATACCTCAGACCTGAGAAAAGCCGGCGCAAGAAACTCAACGGGACTTTTTTCTTATTCGCCAATGCTTTACAATTATTTATTAGTGGCAATGATACCTTTGAAACAGACTGGAGCGAGCATTTCATTCCCACAACGTCCTTTTACATTTTTTAAAATTTTATTATGGAGAGTTCTCGGACGTTTTCTGGGATCCTATTGTAAAAGCATACACACTGTCCCATAAAAGAATTGCGGACTCGATAATCGAGTTACAGGCGCTGCAAGTTTAAGCCTATTTCTTGTATTTATATTATGTGCATCGGCAACTTTGTTAAAATTATTAATATTTATCTTAACATACATCACATTTTCAAGGATGTACTGAGAGGCAACTGTTAAAATATTAATTTCCTTAAATTTTTGTCTTAAGGAATCTTCAGGGTCTAAGTTATAGATTGTATTAGAAGGTTGCCTGGAAGAGATCGCTTTAAGCGATGAGGCCGCCTTATTGTACGCTATTACTACTTCTATGTTATTTGTTTATTTGTGTGCAATAAAGAATATTTGTATTGTATTGTATTGTATTGCACGTTTTCGTACTTGCCCTACTGAACTGTACTTAATGTCTGAATTAGAGACATTACATACTAAGTGATGTAACTGAGGTAGCAATACCATGTTTTGTTTGACGCCAATCGTGGCTCACAAGCATGTGACCGTAAACGCGACGACACGACGTTGTTCGATTTCCACTCCAGGAAATGTAAAAATTTATTATTTATATTTCCTGGGCTTGGTAACAAGGCAAAGCGCAGCGTTGTGTTCCGCCACTCTTCACGCAATGCGTCAATTCAGCGGAATGTAGGGAATAGGGCAGAACGGAGTGTCTTAACACTACGTTCTCAAGTTCCCTCTGTCTACCCTGCTATATGCGGGATACAGTGTAAAACTACAAAAAAAAAAGAATAATAATAAATGAAGCATGTAACTTCTTATTTTGAATAAAATTATTTCACTTTGACTTTGACTTAAAATTATAACCCCAAGTAGGAATCGAATCCACTACCACTGGCTTACACTGAACTTTTTCCACTATTCCACTATGGCCTCGTCTACATTAGCTTCACGTACATAATTTTCACGAGAGAAATTGTAAAAGCTTATTATCTATCTAATATATGTACGTTGTTTTAAGGATTAGGGATTATATTTGTCGTTGGCGTAACGTACTACGATAGTTAAAGTTATTTTATCATTAAGCTAGCGTCATAGTAGCGTAGTGGTGAAGAATCGGGGTATATGTGATGGTTGTCAATACGATTTTTATTATGGGGACGATTTATATTATGGGGATTGAGCTTCATACTTTTTTTACAATAAATCAAGACAGGTTCCGTTGCAATTAATATCCTTGCGTTTTGATTTGCAGAGTTTAACGCCGTGATTTGTATTACAAAATTCTATTGGATTTACGAAATGAGAGACGATTGTCAGAAATTCCCATAGGAACAGAAATAAAACAAAATATTACTTTTTACAAGTTTTATGGTTACGTCTTAAAAGCCAGTCGGGACGCAAGCAGACACAAGGGCGTGACTGTAAGCGCACAGGTTGTGGGTTCAATTCCCAGTCCTTGAAATGAAAATATTAAATATTCGTTCAAGTAACAGGGCAAAGCGCGTTGAATTCCGTTCAGCACGCAATGCCTCAATACAGTGGAAATTGGGGAACGGATCATAAGAGAACGGAGTGTCTTAACACTTGGTTCTCAGATTCTCTTTATCTACCCTGCTATATGCGGGATACAGCGTGAAACTAAAAAAAAACCTGTCTTATAACCCTACCCTGCTATATGCGGGATACGGATTGAAGCTAAAAATATCCCTCTTATAATCCAATGATATTCAATATCCCAAAGTGAAAAATATGAAGAAAACTTCCAAATTGCTAATTTTGTTTGTAAACACGCCTCACGCATACCGCATGTTATTTATTATACGTACGCGGAAGAAATTCGGTATTCTATATACATAGGGGACCTGTTGATGTGTAAAATATATGTTGCCTTGGTTACATGTATGTATACTTTTTATAAAAGTGTATGTTAAACACGTCTGTGTCATATTTTTTAAAATTTATTGTTTTTCTAGTGCTTTATTATAACAGCTAGTGCCCCCGTTGACTCTTTAACAACGCGATGTCTTTAGTAATGTATATGTTTATATAGACATAGATGCCAAACCATGGTAGTCTGTGTAACATTTCCATTTCAAATCATATATATCATTATAAGTTCTCGGGTTCAAAGGAACCCGGTACTTTGGAAGGCTTGCGTGGGGACACAGGTCCAACACGTAGAGGCCCCTTTGAGACAACAATATTTTTTAATCTGACGCATTGACCGGGATCCATCTCTGAGTAACCATAGACAATTGCTCAGAGATGGTCAACGGTCAATGCGTAGGAGCTATGGAACATATGGAAAACTAAAACAGGGCTATGGAATGGAGTTTGGATGGACTAAGTACTGGGCTATTGATTGAGACTACCGGACGTCCGCCTTTTCAACAGTCTCAAATTGAAAGGTTAGCGGACGGTGACTCGCCTCCCACTAGATGGGCCCCCACAAAGCGGCGTAGTGCCTCGGGCGCAACATCGGTGTGGTCG
>JAKGSA010001252.1:0-84159 GCA_033558755.1 Philaethria dido | reverse complement strand
AATTTAGTACAGACTGCACAAGAGAAAAGTACACCATTCTTAGAATTTGGTGATTTGCGCTAGATCTAAGCTGTCTAAAAACGTATACCAGTTTGCGTATTCGGCCAACCATTAGATGGATATGTTCGGTCCAAGTGAGATTTTCATCAAGGGTTACTCCAAGGTATCTTGTTGTACGTGACCGAGTAATCGGACAGCAATCACAATTCCTATCTAGATCCAAGAGGCAATTGTGGGCAATGATTGAATATGAATCTTTTGGGAGTTGGGATCTATAGCCAAAAGTAATAAATTGTGTTTTTTCAATATTCAAAGTTAGGCCGTTACAAGACAACCAATTCATTATAATAGATAGTGCCTTCTCGCCATGCCTCTGTGTATCTGACCATGTGCTACCATAAACAATCAGAGCAGTATCATCAGCGTAGGAAACTATTTTACAATTGGGAATTTGTAGCTTACATAATTCATTTATATAGATTAGGAAGAGAATAGGTCCTAAGACACTACCTTGTGGTACTCCAAACGTTATATTTTCCTCGCCACTTAGAATATCATTTATGGTAACGCACTGGGTTCTGTCATTTAGGTAGCTCCTAAAAAGATCATGAGCTACTCCTCGAATACCATTTCTTTCTAATTTGGTAAGTAAAAGAGAAATAGAAACTGTGTCAAAAGCTTTTGATATTTATTATATAATTATTATAGTTATCGTGGAAAAAAACAAAAAAAAATTATAATAACACTAAAATACAACTCAAATTTCCATTCTCACCTACAATAAATACACAAAATAACTATACATATACATACCCCAATTTTAACATCACCATCAGGACTATACAGTACAGTAAAGTTATATTTCCTGGACTTAATAGAAACTCCATTTCCAAGGCGGTTGACATCGAAACTGTTCCTTTGGAAACAAATCTTATTTGTTTGTTCCACTGTGTACTCATAGTTATTGTATTCTATCATGAGAGAAGGCTTCACTAGGATAGCTTCTTGATCTTGGTTTACTATGAGTTGGTTCTCGCATGTGTTCTCGTTGCACTTCTTGCGGACTGAAACATTATTTATTTATAGTAGTGTCCCCGTAAACGCGTTAATAACGCATTGCGTTGTGACGTATATGTCACTTTATATAAACATGGATGACAAATCATGGTAGTGTGTGTAACATTTATTTTATTTAATTAATGTACTTTTTATGTATTAATCAAAAAATATATTATTATTCTGCACTCCTTCGCTTTATAAACTATAAGTGTGCCAAGTTTCATGCTCCTCCGTCCACGTGTTTTTCGTAAAAAAAAAGATCCAAAATTTTTGCTTCACGTATTTATAAATAGATTTTATTGCACATCACAAATATGTTATAAAAGTAACCACAAAATATAATATACCAAAAAAGCGATTTTGTTGCTAATTAGATTTTTTTTGCATTCATTATTATGGTATAAATTATTGTAATTATTATTCATTATATTGTGAAGAAAGAATATTTTATTGTTATTTTAAAGAAAAATAATAATTTCCAACAATTAGGCATATCTGTTGTGGCTTTAAGGTAAAATTTCTAATAATTATAATTATTTATTTTTATAAAATTATACAATAATTAAACAGAAGCCTTTTAGAGTTGTACAAGATTTTAAATGCATATAGCTTTACATTAAAATAATATTTTCAAATAAACCATAAAAAAATAAAATTCCATACTAACCAGCCACCTTCCACTCTCCGAAGCGGTTCTCTCTGGCTAGCATGTGGTAACATACATCATATTTATATTCAACGCCGTCGAATGTATTAATAGTGCGACCTGTCACGTTGCAGAACGCCGGACGCTCAGGCGGCGGTACACAACCGTACCTGAAATGACAGAAAAAAATTTAGTGATTTAGTGACTTAGTGACCTTTAAACCTGGTGACTAAAAACATTTTAGGAACGTAGTGGAACGGAGCGGGACTCGAACTCGAAACTCCAAAGGGTTTTATTATCAGGTTTCATTTATTTTACGAAAAAAACTGATGATTAAAAATTAAAAATATAATAATATTAATTTACTATATATAGTTAATCCGAATAATATTTATGTCTCAATGTTTACAAAACAATTAGGTATTCAGTATTGCTTTCCATTTAAAAAAACTTAGACGCGATCGTGGCACAGTGGGACAATATCAGTAAACGGAATAGTTTAAGGGTTCGAGGCCATGGAAGAATAATTATTTTTATTATTATTAATTATAAATATTTGCCCGCTCTGGTCAAAGCGCGACATATAAGTCAAAAAGTTGAACGTTTTAGGCATTAGGTTACTACTCCTTGACCATATAAGGGAAAATACATTTGTAGCTATAAAAAAATACAACTTACTGTGGACACTCATTAATACCACTCGGTACACTCTCTAACTTGAGCGAGTACCTGTCCGGGCACACCGGCGTGGAGCACACCACCGGGGGGAGCGTGGAGCCCTTGGGGGGGATGGGGGGAAGTTTGGGGATGCACTTGAACTGCACACACTCTTGCTTGGACTGTGAGGGGTTGGTGATAGATGGCTTCTCCAGGTTGAACACTTGGTTCTGGTTGGGACGTGATGGTGGACCTGGAGTTAGATAGCATTATAAATGTGAGGGTCTAAAATGTATGAAAAATACGACGAGTGAAATACAATAAAAATTGCATTCATTTAAAAAATTAAAAACGAAAGTAAAATGAGTTCGATTCCCACTCCAGGATTATTATATTTTAATTTTTCGAGACTTGCCGTGACGCAGAGGCACCAACATGCGACTGTAAGCGCGATGGGTCGTGGGTTCGTTTCCCACTCCAGGAAATGGAAATATTAAAATTAAATAAATATTTAGTATTTTCATTTCCTCGCTCTGGTAACAAGGCAATTCATGAGTTGACTTTCATCACTAGGCAATGCCTCAATTCGGCGGAAAGTGGGGAATGAAAATGTTAAAAAGAGAACGGAGTGTCTTAACACTAAGTTCACTGGTTCCTTCTGCCCTGCTATTTATATTATCATTTCTCCACTCAAGTAAAACAAAACTTAATACAAAATCTCAAATTTGGACAAAATGGCAATGTGTCTTAACATTAGGTTTTTTCTAAGTGAATTTGAAGCTTCTACTTACTATAATATCCTCCTTTAGAAAAGCTAGTTTTAGAGAATCCTCCCTTCGAGAAGCTTCTTCCTCCCTTAGAGCCCTTGTACCTCTGGTAGGAGTATCTCGGGCGTTGTGGAGGGATGTCTAAGGGGTTGCGGTAGGTTTGCGTTGGCACCTTGCGTACGGTGTAGCCGGGCGGACATTCTACTTTAGGACATACTTGAGCTGGAAGTAAAATATAAAATTTGATTATTTATAAGCTTAATTATAAATTTATGTTCTATAATTTATATACTTTAAAAGCGAAATTTGATTTAGTGACGATTTTTTTATAATATATGTCATCTTCTTTTTGTATTAAAAACATAGTTTAAACGCCTGTCGTGGCGCAGAGGCACAAGCGTGTGACTGTAAATGCCACAGGTTGTGGGTTCGATTCCCACTCCAGGAAATGTAAAATTTAGTATTTTCTTTTCTTGGGTTTGGTAACACGGCAAAGCGCAGCGTTGAGTTCCGCCACTCAACAAGAAATGCCTCAATTCGGTGGAAAATAGGGAACGGAATTGTTAAAAGAGAATGGAGTGCCTTAACACTAGGTTCTCTAGTTCCCACAGCGTGAAGTTAAAAAAAATATATATAAATATAATTTAATTGTTGAAAAGGTGGCCATCGTGGGTTCTGACTGTAAACTCGAGTTATTTTCGATCACCATTCGTTGGAATGATTATATTTAAAATACTTTTATTTATTATTTTAATAAGTGGAGAATGTATTCTCCTAAGATTATATTTTTTCTACCTGCTATGTGGGAGAAAGCGTGAAGCTGAAAAAAAAATTGAAGACATGCGTGGATGAAAAAAAAATTTAAATCATTGAGGCAGTGAGTGACAGAGTGAATGAGTGAATTATGTAATTTTTGATATCGCAATAATTGGAGCGAAATTAGATAACGATTAAATGTATTAGGTAATTTATTATAAAATAATATTTTATAACAAAGAAATACCTAATTATTTTTTAATAGAAAGTGTGAATACGAAAAATTCTGTTTAAAAGTCATTCATCAGGCACCTAAAATTGTCATTTACTTAAAGAACTGCGAGATATCATTCATTCATTCATTCCTCATTTAACTCCCAACACCAACTGCATATGCATGCATGCTCTAAATTAGGAAGACCAAATTCCATAAAAAAAATGTAAGAATCTAATAGCAAAGATTACAGCAAGAACGGTGCGCAACATAAGTTCATACCAAAACGGTAAAATTGTGCTTAAATAACAATAACAACATACGTTTTCTAGTTTGTTCTTTCTTAACATTTATCTTAGGGGTCTTACTTGAAACCTTACTACTCTTAGGGGAGAATGCTTTGCGTCCAGTCGGGACAGATGAAATACGTTCTGTTGCCTTCTTCTTATATACGCGTGATTTCTTGTATATATCTATAATGAAATTCCGAAAACGTTTTCGAACTTGAAAATGTCTAAAAAATTATGTTTTTCTAATATTTTTTATAGCTTCACGCTCCATCCCGCATACCAGGGTAGACAAAGAGAACAGAGTGCTAAAACACTACGCCCTTCATTCGAATTCGAGAAATATGAATGAAAATATGATTGAATAATGAAAATGACTAATCTAAGTACTTGGCTTACATGCCATCAAACCGGAACACATCATTATATATTTTGCGGTTGGTCTTTGACATGATAGTGGTCGCGAGCCAGTCGGAGGATGAACCTCCTACCACCAAACTACTGGGATACCCGCCTCTTACGGGACGCTACTCAGTGGCGGAGGGGAATTGTATTCTATCCCCGTCCCCTCACAGGGTTAATATAATAAACTCACGTTTCTCAGTGGTAGTGATAGGTGCGGGCGTAGTGACTGGCGGAGTGTTTCGTTGGGTGGGCAACACTGTGGTCACTACGGTTTCCGTTACAATGGCCCTTGTGGTACATTCCAGTTCATCATCAGGACAGTCCTGGAGACCATCGCACCATTTCTCCAGAGGCAAGCAGATTTTACTTGTGGGACATATTCTGGTATTGTTGGTGCAAGGCTCGCAGAGACATTCGCATTTGTTCGTTAGTTTTGGAACTAGATCCTGTGGGTAGATATTAGAATGGAATGTAAGTATGCTTTTTATAAAACTTGGACTTAAAATAACTGTCTGTTTTACAATAGGATGCCCCAGAAAGTGTCCGAGAATGCTCCTACCTTTCCAATCAATTTTTTTAAATTTTAATTATGAAAAGAAGTTGTGCGTTAAATAAATTTTAAATGGTAGTCAGATTCAACATTAGACGATTAGCTATCATATGAAAAAAAATCATCGAAATTGCTTCATCCAGCAAAAAAAAATGTGGTAATATAATAAAAAAAATACAATCTAATTGTTTCTATTTGTGAAGTCGGTTAAATGAAAAATAATTAAACTGCATATATACCATATAATATATGATTATTGTAATATTACCGGTGCGCAAGCGCAGTTCTTCATTGGCGAGCATAAGCTGATACCGCCGAGCTTGCACACGCACTCCTCGCAGTTGTCGCCGCGGTAACTAGACCCCACTGAGTATCTGTTATATACAAAAACAAAGTCAAATTATTGATAAAAGTTTATTATTGTTTAGGAATATTTTACTGATGTAAATGTACAATATCATTATATTTGAAGAGTGCAACTGTTGAATTTCTCGCAGGGTCTCATTAGAAAACCGTCTTTCAATGCGGTGGTGGATTAAAGTAATTAACGATTTAAAAGTGCTTGTAATAGCTTATTTGAATAAAGAATATTTTAATTTACATTGAAAGAAACATATTTATGACTATAATTTTTATTTTACGTCGTTTAAATGTAAGAATATATATCATATACGAGCATACGTAGTAGTTCTAGATATAGCCTAAAGAGTTTAATATTTTTTTTCTTTTAAAGCTTCACAGTATGTAGAAGTTATCAGCATGGCAGGGCCGCTTTGGTAAGAGAGACAAATCGCGGTGTCGAGATTTGAGATTTGCCCCTCAACACGCAATATCACGTCATAGGGCGGCAAGAGGAGATTGAAGTATCTTGATACGATTTTCTTTAGTTTGTTTTTTTATAATCGTTGCGCAGAGACACAAGTGTGCGACTGTAAACGCGACAGGTTGTGGTTCATTTCCTACTCCAGGAAATGGAATTTTTCATTTCCAGGGTTTGGTAACAAGGCAAAGCGCGGCGTTGAGTTCCGCTACTCAGCATGTAATGCCTCAATCCAGCCGAAAGTCCACTTTAAACACACTCCGTTCTCCAGAACGGAGTGTGTTTACACTAGGTTCTCTCTACCTAACTTGCTATATGCGGGATACCGTATGTATGTACTGTTGTATGAGAGTCAAAGCGTGTAGCAGGTAACAAATAACTCACGGTATAAACCCGTCGAAGCACGGGCACTGGTCGCGGGCGACGCAGCTCTCCCCGTCGTAGTGCAGCGGCGCGGCGCACGCGCATGCGCCGGCGCGCACGCCCGGACACGACGGACACGTGTCCGTCACGCGAGGGACGTCCTCGTCCCTCATTTCCGCTGCACATATATTAATTATATTAGTACAGTTATACAGTCTATTTCAAAGGTATCATTGTCACTGATTAATAATTGTAAAGTATTGACTGAGGAAAAAAAAAAGGTCCCGCTGAGTTTCTTGCGCCGGTTCTTCTCGGGTCTGAGGCATTAAATTTTGTGAACCGGTGGTAAATTATTTGACGTTCAAAAAATGAAGCTTGTAACTTCTTACTTTGAATAAAATTATTTGATTTGATTTGAATTATTATATTATTGATGTTGTGGTAGAGTATGACAATGTACCCATGGCCTCGGAAGGTGCAGATTGATGGACTACCGTAGGGTTTTAGTGAGTAGGATGTTTATCATGAGTCTCACATAAGCCGCATAGCACTTCCCAGCGTGCGGTTACCCGCAACTGGGTTTCCCCACGGAGAAAAAAAAATGTTATATTATTGATCAATTATATATACTTTATTAATTGTCGGCGCGCGGTGGTAGCGGTCATAGTGTACGCGTACGATTTGGGCTCTGAAGTAGCTAAATTTTCTTTTTTTGCGTATTGAGGAACTGACCACATTACCACAGCGAAGAAATGAAAATAATTAACATATTCCTTGACCATATAAAAGTTATTCGACTATATTATAAAAGCTAAAATTTTCGTAGGAATTTCGAGAATCCCCACAGATAATGTTCCCCTAAAAATCAGCTTTCTACGACCAATAGTTTATAGTTACGCCTGTACGTTATCTGTAAGTCACTCAGCAACATTATAAAGAAAGTAAACAAAATAATACCATTAGCTACTCACGATAAGGCTCAAAGCAACCAACAGGTTCCACTCTCAATTCGATATTTTTATTCCATTTAACGGGTAAAATCTGCAAGTACTGCGCTCTGATGGGTGGTCGGATTTCGTTCAGAACCATGTGTTCTCCTTCGAAATTTGCAGGAAGTAGACGCTGGGCACCATTGTGATCCAACAGGGCGTTGTACTTGGGGAGCTCTGAGGAGTACATGACGTAGTACGCGGTCACCCATCCGCTGGGACCGCCGGCTGTCTTGATACCGGTTATGTTACGCGGTGCCGTGAAGTTGAACTGGAAAGTGTTTGAAAAGTTAACATTTAGAGCTGTTTTTTGGTTGTGTTTAATTATTTTATTAAAAAAATATATATTTCACATTCTTTTTTTTTCAACTTCGCGCTGTATCCCGCATATAGCGGGGTAGGCAGAGGGAACCATAGAAACTAGTGTTAAGACACTCCATTCTCTTTCAACATTTTCGTTCCCTACTTTCCGCCAAATTGAGGCATTGCGTGTTGAGTGGCGGAACTCAACCCCGCGCTTTGCCTTGTTACCAAATCCAATAAATTAAAATACAAAATTTTACATTTCCTGGAGTGGGAATCGAACCCACAACCGGCCGCGTCTACAGTCGCACGCTTGTGCCTCTGCGCCACGACAGGCGTTAAAAATATATGTTTCATATTAATATTCTTAATATAATTATTTTATTTATATCTCCCGAATACAGGGGCATAGGCAGAGCGACACTTGTGTCACTTCGATCTTCACTTTCCGATTGATTTAAAGATATTGAGTAACTAACCAATACTGCAACTAAACGCCGCGGTATTTACATACTGTCAAATTAGATTGTAAACTAACTACATTTAGTTAAAAAAGAGGCAGAAAACATCCTTTAAAATAATTTGAATACATTTTATATGAAAGATTTAATATTTTTTTATATTAGGTTTATATAAAGTTAACCGCGAACTTTATAGTCATTGACTTGAAAGTTTTACTCACCACGCTTATTTGTTCATTTTTAATGAAAACTTACATACATACATAGCTTCACGCTGTATCTCGCATATAGCAGGGTAGGCAGAGGGAACATTACACTTTCTCCATTTTTCTTAATTGCGTATTTTTGTACATTTGGATGAAGTAAAAGTTTCTTAACAAGAAAAAATAGAATTATCAGGTTTACCCTTTAAGCTGATGACTTGTAGTGGCCTACTACACAATGAGCTTATTATATTTAAAAATATGATACATTAATTAAAAATATATTAAGAATAATACCGTGATCCATTCTCCAGGCATGCTATAAAGCGGCGTCCATCCCCTCTCGGAGGACATGTTGAGGAGTTTGCGGCCGTCCATGTTGGAGCTGGTCTCGACGAGGACGAGCGGCAGTCCGCCTTCCAGACCCAGCGGGGCGATGCATTCCATGGGTTCCGGCTGTAAATATATATTGAAAATTAGTTTGTCATATTAGAAAATATTTGTAAAAGTAAAATAATTTATTTTTCCCGTTTAGAAATTTCGTGTAATTCCCTTTTAATGCTCCCCTAAATTCGGCTGTGCAATTGTCAGACACTTAGTAATACAAGCGTTTTATGTACACATAAAAGCGTTTTGGATCCTTTCAGAAGCTCTCTGGATAAATATCGTAAGGAGTGTCAGACAACATAAATAATTTTAATATTTTTTCTTTTTAATATTTTTTCCTATTCATTGATTGTAATTTAATAACATTTTACAATTAATTTTGTAAAAAAGTATGTTTTGTCTTTATATTTGCATGTGGTATTCACCTTAAAAGGTAATGCATTTAGCTATAAGAATAAAAACAAACTATTGTAAAATTATATCCAATGTAATTACCACTGGTGAATCTAATAAATAAATAAATAAATAAAACGCATACAGCGTGAGTCATAGATAATATTTCTTATAGCAGCACGTTTTTCTGCCATAGCAAGGTAGTCAAAAAGAACCTAGTAATATATTTCGTCCGAAAAGGAGATTGCGTGTCGATTAGCGGAACTAGACACGGAATGTGGATAAAATAATAATTGTATTAGATAATTATTATTTTCTTGTAGTTATGTGTACATTTATTATATTTAATTACCTAATAGAAATCAAAATTTTCATTCAAACACGATTCCCCATTTGACACAATGCGTCTTCGCCATAATATGACTATACAAAAAATTATAAAAAAATGCAAAACAACAAAAAAAAAATTAAAATTTGAACAATTACAGCGTATTCTATGTATCGTCAAGAAATAGATTTCGTCATAGTCAATTTTCACTTCAAAAACACGAATGAATTTAAGTAGTTTTGTAATATTTCGCCTTAAAATATCAAAAATATATATACTTATTTCCACTTCAAATCACTTACTGTAGTAAACAATGTTGGCCTTCTGTTTTCTTCAGTAGTAGGCATAGTTGGTGTAGTGAAGGCTGGAGTGGAAGGAGTGGTGGTAGTGGTTGTGGTGGTGGTAGAGGTAGTAGTGGTGCTGGTCGTGGTGGTACTAATTGTGGTGGTAGACTCCTGGCAACCAATTAGTTCGAAGCGCACAGAAGGAGCACTGCTCCAGGTTTCGGGTCGAATGCGAATGAACTTGGCTTCGATTGGAGGTTCTATCATTTGCTTCATGGGAATTTTCGGGGAAACCGGACCGCGGAATTTCTGTAAAAAAATTGTACAAGATTAAATCATAAAAGGAACCTTTTATGTTTGTGTTATATGTAAATAAAAATCAAATAAATTGCCAGAATTAAAAAAATACGTTAGAGTAACGTATTTTTTTAATTCTGGCAATTTATTTGATTTTTTTAGGGCAAAAGGAAAAAAACCTAATGTCAAACATTATGTACTAATTTATCTACTAATATATTTGAAAATCGAATACAGAATCACCAAGGGATTTTCCAAAATTCTAAAGATCGGCAATGACAGTAAGTGGTCAAAAAAGTCAAATGTTCTATAAATTATAATTATTGCACAAATCAAACTACCATTTTAGCTCTTTTCTCAACTTTTCTTGCAAAGTAAAGTAGTCAGAGAGAACATAGTGTCAGGACACTCCGTTCTTCATTTTACATCTAAAGTCGAAACATTGTGTGTTGACAGGCGTAATTCGACACATTATTAATTCGCTTTGTACCAGAGAGGGGAAATTGAAATAGTACAAATATAATGATTTCGCCAAGGCAAAATCGAATCTACAGTCATCGCGTCCACAGCCACACACTGCGCCACAATAGCCTTCGCTTTTAAAATAGTTAAATAATTATAATTATTTAGAAGATTTTTTTTTACCTTAGGTGTTCCATCAGGGCCGTCAACAGTTGAGAACACGTGACCATCGTCCCCATACATGATGTCGTAGCTGGTGACGTACTGGTCGAAGATGGGACTGCCTTGCATTATTACACCATATATGGGTTCCTTGTGGGGCAACTCCACTTGAATGTACGGCTTTATGTCCGATTCTGATGGGGTCCAGCTACCGGCTGAGGAATAAAAATGTATTATATTTACTAACTGATCATGGGAACTTCGTGTCGCCATATTTTATAAGTTTTTAAATATTTGTTATAATTTTTATTTTCTTTTATATTTTGTCTTTTCATATAAACCTTCTCTTAACAATATACAATATACAAAAAAATCTAATTTGGTGGAGTTCGTTTCGAAGTTATGCGTGTTTTAAAAAGTTTATTTATTCTTTATTGTATTTATAATAAAAGAAAAAAAAATGAGAACTAATCTATAATGAATCAGTGTATACGCGAGCCATCGCTTGTATAAAAATATTTCGAAATTAGTAATAAAATATTTCGAAATTAGTAATAAAATGTTTCAAATGTAAATAAAGTTCTATTTTCTTAATAATACGCGAAAAAAAAATTGTCTGGTGATCGTGTTCTTCAACGAAAGAAATAAACTCTAACATAGACCCAAATCATGTCAGTTTTATTGATGTTTATTCATTCATTCATTGTAAAATTGTAATAAATAAATTTAAAAAAGTAGATACATATATTACCAGACACAATACTCGTTGATCCATTCAGTTTCGCGTACTGCGGCTCGAACATGTCGTTTAGTACCGAACTCGCTGTGAAGGCGGAGCTCGGTAAAGGTTCTCTCTCCCATAATAAATTCTTATAACTGTGAATATATAAAAAAGTAAACGTTAATTTGGTAAAAATAGCTTCACGCTGTAAGCCCCGCACATAGCAGGGTAGGCATAGGCAATCTGAGAACCTAGCATTAAGACACTCCGTTCTCTTTCAACATTTCCATTCCCCACTTTCCGCCGGATTGAGGTATTGCGTGCTGAGTCGCGGAATTCAACGCCGCGTTTTGCCTTGTTACCAGACCCAAGAAATAAAAATATTAAAAATGAAAATATTAAAATTTTCATTTCTTTTATTTTTGTTGTTAGCATCTCCGTAGAAAAATTTTAACTAATTTATGCTTCCCAAATATTATTTCTAAGAACAATCGTTTGACAAAACAGAATGGACTTTAAAACTATGGAAAAAAATATTTAAAAACCTACTTCGCCGGGTTACACTCCGGTGGCGGCGACACTGTTGTTTTGACTAACAACGTCGTTTCCTCTGGCATTGTTGGCAATGTTGTTTCTATTTTCTGTGTTGTGGTAGTGGTAGTGGTAGGAATTGGCGTAGTACTAGTACTGGTAGTGGTTTGTCGTATGACGTAGGGTTGCGTTGGGCCTTCTGGTCCCTTTGTCAGACACTCTGAGAAGTCGCAGTGTAAAGCGTTGTCCAAACACTGGCACTTTTGACAGCCATCTACGATTACTCCACCCGGCTGTGTAATAAGTTGAATTTTTATTTTAATAAATTTTAAATTCTAGTTGTTATTTAAAAGTAACGTTTTTTATTAACGTTTAAAAATAATATTCTTTATTGCACTTTAAAATTACAAACACGTTAATAGTACAGAGTAGTAATTAGCATCGGTGGACGTATCTCTAGAAGAGATATCTTCCAACCAACCGGTAGATAGGGATGAAAGAAAAAAATATATAACGGGAAATTCGAAATGTATTGTATTTGTTTTAGCTTTACGCTATATTGTTTTTCATTAGAGCAAGGACATGAAAATATTAATTATTATAAATATTTAATATATTTTTTAAATTTCCTAGAGTGGCAATCGAATCACAATGGCACAAAGGCACAAGCGTGCGACTGTAAACGCGACTGGTTCTAAGTTAGATTCTCACTCAAGGTAATGAAAATGAGTATTGTATACAAACAATTTTTTTTCAAAATGTAAATGCATTTTAATTCTATGTCAAACCCCCTCAATAGCGAATGGCTATTTTTTTTAATAAATACTTATTTCATAAACCATAAAAATTATCGAACACCTCATAATATATTCAAATTAAATTTTTAATAAGAAAATAATAATATAAATATAGTTAGAACCAACCTTAACGATACGGCCTTCATCATCACAAGTGCAGTCCTTCAGCGGCACACAAGTCTTCCTGTCTCGCCAACGGGAACCGAACTCGCACTTGATGTTTGCAACCGATTCGTCTACACAACTTGACACGCATTTCTAGGAACAAATTGAGAAAAAAAGAATTAATTTTAATTCTGTTCTTGAATTTTCGCTTTAAGCTGGGAAGTGAACCTTTGGCGATTGGAAAAGTATTTAAATTGATTTGGTCTATTTCTATTTTACTTGATAAAGTTTAAAAACTAAAATTTTTAATTTTGCTAAGGATAATATTATAATTATGTTTTGATTTTCTCAAATCGTGTTGTGAATGTCTCATACAAATCGAAATGTTTGATTTTTTTAAACGAGGTCAAAAAAACTATAAAGAATATATTTATTAGTAATTGGCACAAGGCACAAAAAAGTTCGATGGTTAAAAAATGTGTACTTTACCTGTCCAGGCATGCATTGCTTTTCTCTGATCAAAGCTTGTCTAAAGTGATCACAAAGCTTATCGCATACATATGCGCATTCCTTATACACTTGTCCTGGAGGACATCTGCTTGTTGTTGTTTCTAAAATAGATACAACACAATTTATATTAAAATTATAAGAATCTCTTTGCATTTGATAAAGATTATTATTATGCAATCGGTTGCTATAATATACATACATACATACATAGCTTCACGCTGTATCCCGCATATAGCAGGGTTGGCAGAGGGAATGTAGTGTTAAGACACTCCGTTCCCCACTTTCCGCCGAATTGAGGCATTGCGTGTTGAGTGGCGGAACTCGACGCCGCTCTTGGCTTTGTTACCATACCCAGGAAATAAAAATAATAAACTTTTACATTTCCTGGAGTGGGAATCGAACCCACAAATTATCGCGTTTGCAGTCGCACGCTTGTGCCTCTGCACCACGACAGGCACTGCTATAATTTATTTTTAAATAAGTACATTGCAAATTAGAGACCATCGTGGCGCAGTAGTAGTGTCTGTAACTGTAAACGGAATCGGTTATGAGTTCGATTCTAACTGGGGAGAAATGATTATAATTAAATTATTTTCATTTCTTTGCTCTGGTAAAACAAAACGCAGAGTTTAGTTCTGCCACTTGCATTGTCTCAAATTCGCGTAGATAACGAGGAAGAGTCTTGATAATAGGTTATCTCAGATTGCTAGAGACAGGTAAAGGCGTAAAGCTGCCGTCCTACTTTTTTAAAATGATTTTTTTTTAACTTCACGTTGCATCCCGCATATAGCGGGGTAGGCAGAGGGAACCAGAGAACCTAGTGTTAAGACACTCCATTCTCTTTCAACAATTCCGTTCCTCACTTTCCGCTGAATTGAGGCGTTGCGTGTTAAGTGGCGGAACTCAACGCCGTGCTTTGCCTTGTCACCAAACCCAAGAAATTGAAATACTAAATTTTACATTTCCTGGAGTGGGAATCGAACCCACAACCTGTTGCGTTTACAGTCGCACGCTTGTGCCTCTGCGCCACGACAAGCGTTTTAAAATGATATTTATAATAAAAAAAATGGTTTCTTATAAGTGTGCTAGTATTTATTTTTACATAAATCACGTTAAACCTCTATCTTAGCAGTCACAGTAACTAACCAGTAAGCTAATAGGATAATGCAGTATAAAATAATCAATTTACAAAATGGTACCTATATTTTTATAAAAATATGTAAAATTCTTGTACCTGGCGCATAAGTTGTTGTAATTGTTGTCTTAGGTTTAGTGAAAGCGGGTTCTTCTGTGAAGAAAAATTTAATCGTATAACATTATGTACGCAAGATTTATATCAGGAATATATATGTTAGGGAATAATCACTAAAGAGTATTTATTATTTATATTTACTGATTCGATATTTGAAATGTGATTTGATAGTTAGCCGGCTGGCGATACATTGCTAAAAACTATAAAATGACAGTATAAATAGCATGCGTCAGTAGAGCCGAGGTTCACATCTTGTTGGGCTTTCGCCTGTGCTAGTGGAGCACACTGACCATGGCGGCCGAAGGTGGTGATTATGTCGCTACTCCTTTAGACTCGGCCTCCGCGACATATATATTAAGGGTGAAGAGTAAAAAAATTATAAAGGTAAGCCGGTATATATAAGGAAACCGGTATATATATGGTACGGTCTGATCTGGACGAAAATATTATATAAATTCAAGGTATAGGACGTTTTTGTTGAGCTTGTTTTTTTGCAATCCCATGCAATTTTTTCTGAACCTTGTGTTTTTTTAGCATTTAGATTTTTGCTAACCACTTTTTTGCTATCTCACTCTCAAATTTTAGTGACTGACAGTTTTTTTTAAGCATCTAAATTCACTTTTTAAAACCCCACTTCCTAAACCTCTTTATTATTTTTTCGATGTCCCTAATTTGCTGGTAAATCCGCCACTAATTTATTTTAATTTACAAGAGATAAGCTAATCGTGTATACTTTTTAAAACACGACGATATCACGTTAATATTATATATATATGAGCTATGTAGAGTTATCAATCTGTGCACAGTGCATGGCAAAATGAATAAGTTATACATACATACATAGCTCACGCTATATTCCGCATATAGCAGGGTAGGCAGAGGAAACCTAGTGTTAAGACACTCCGTTCCCCCACTTTCTGCCGAATTTGAGGCATTGCGTGCTGAGTGGCGGAACTCAAAGCCGGCATTGCCAATAATTATTTTTTAGCTACTCTTTTTATTAATGTTATAAATCACCCTTAGATTAAATATATATCTGTATTTATACATTCTACATCAATAATTTAATTTAACATAATAAAGGGAGTATCAAGAGAATCCAATACATTACTTCGTTACATTTAAACTTTTATTTTTTTTTATTAATCGATATGTGCACAAAACGGTTAATATGTTTCTATTTGGATGAGTGTGTGTACGTGTGTGAGTGTGTATCTGTGTGTGTAAGTTATATCTACTATGAAATCGCTTACCTCTTTCAACTTCAGGTTCCAGAGTAGACGAAGTGGTTGACACTGCAACATATAAAATGATGTTACAATAAAATAACATATCGCCTGTCTTGCCCCGTGTAGTGCGACTGTAAACGCGACAGGTTGTGGGTTTGATTCCCACTCCATCAAATGAAATTTTTCATTTATATGAGGGATACAGCGTGAAGAAAAAAAAAGAAAATAAATAAATAATTTATTTATATATTTTCTAGTTCTTTTTAGTCTACTTAATATGTGCTAGTCCCAGATAAGGCACGAATAATACCTAAGAGACACACGTACAAGGGGTATACGCTTTGAACATGGTATGCGACAGAGGGTATATATCTCACTTACCACAAAATTTTCTACGTATTCCTCTAAGTTCGAATAATAAGTGAAGATAAAAAGAAAAAAATATATATTATACATACATACATACATACATGCGTTCAGCTCACACCCGATATAAGAGAAATAACGAAAATTCCGAAATAACTTTCTATCTCACAGTTTATTACGATTATCTTTTAATTATATATTTTAGTAGCTGTCACACGCGTCTTTGCTCGTGTGGTCATTTACAGTCTATACTGTATACTATAGTTTATAGTGCGCATAGTTTATGTCAAATAATTATCTACCAAAATATTTTTTTTAAATATATATTATTTAATAAAAATTATGTCCTTTCCTTACCTCCTTTTTAGTACCTCTAAAAATATGTGTACAAAGTTTCATGACAATCGATTTAGTTAGGGCGTGAAGCGTAACAAACAAACTTACATTCACATTTATAATAAAGTAAACTTTACTAGTACTGTAAAGATTATTTCTTCAAGCACTACATAAAGAATTTGTTAAAAGAGAATGGAGTGTCTTAACACTAGGTTCTCTGGTTCCTTCTGTCTACCTCGCTGTATGCGGGATACAGCGTGAAGTTAAAAAAAAAAAACTACATAAATGTTATAATGCCTGACATTTTCAAACAAACGTTTATGTTAAATAACATTAAATTTCTTAAACATTAATTCTAACGTATTTAGAATTTCACACACTTACTCGTACTAGTAGAAATGGTAGTCTCATGGACCCCACATTCGGGTCTCACAAGCGCAACCGACGCGGGCCAGTCGCACACCATAGTGACCGGGTGGTACATAAGTCCGGGTACAAGATTTAGTACCGCGTGAAATTTGAGATACCGTCCTCTAGGGTACACTCGTAAATTGATTGCAGTTGGTCGGAGTGCTGGTAGCTTGGTCGTGTTGAGTTGAGACATTGGAATGGTTCTGGATGTATAGTTTTTTTATATATATGTATGTATATTTTTTTTTATTTTATTTACGTTGACTTCCGCCATTCAGCACGCAATGGCAAAGTGGGGGACGGAAAATGTTAATAGTATGATTATTGTGTTAACACTAGGTTCTCTCTGCCTACTCTGCTATGTGCGGAACGCAACGTGAAGCAAGACTATTATTGTTTAGCGTGTTTGAGTATTACGTATATTATTTGAATTAATGAAAAAATAATTAATTATTAATTTTCAAATGAAATCAATTGCTACGTATTATTAAAAATAGTTAAAGTTATATCTTTTATTAGCAACATCTCGGGACTTCGTTTGCGAAGACTATGAAACCATTTTTTTTTTAGAGTTAATCGATGTGTGCACTGAACGGCATTTATATGTGTATGTGGGTGTGTATGTATGTGTGTAAATGTATATATGTTCTTAAGTTATAACTATTATTAAATCGCTTAAAATCGCTTACCTTTTTCAATTACAGGTGCCAGAGTAGACGGAGTGGTTGCTAAAATACAGTAAAGTTATTTAATATATAATATATAATATATATATATATATATATATATATATATATATATATATACATATATATATATATATATATATATATATATATATATATATATATATATATATATATATATATATATATATTAAGGAAACTGGAAAAAATAAAAATGCAAATTTCAACATAGACACTGAAAAATTATATAGTCATATATAGTTATAGTCAAAAAAATATTAAAAATAACGCACCGTCTCTACAATCGCAGTATACTCGTATTTCAAAGTCCAGACAGTTTTTCTTCGTTTCAGAACAAATCAGTCCATTTTCCAGACTGCATTCAACATTCAGTCCAGTTTCTTTCGGTGCTTTGTGGTCGCTAACGGTTCGGCACTCGACCTTGGTCATCATATCCTTCTGGCACATTGGTTTTCCGATAGTCTGTAGAAAAAATATTGTATCATTATTACCGTGTTTTGTATATTTTTTAACATGCAAGTAGCTTGTAATATGCCTTTTCCAAGCATTTAGCTGGTGGTAGTAATTTAGGGGAAGTATTAATGGCATACGTCGCATGCACATATACTTTAGTAATCTTTCTATGAGATCTTGTTTTTAGATAGGTGTAGATCTTGAGGAACTCCATTTTAAACGTATAAAGAAAGCAGTGAAGTAGTCCTATCCTTGTATACGATGTATGATAAGTATTTTTTTTTTCTATATGACTTTAGTATGACTTTAGTATGTTCGTAATCTCCTGTTTTACTATAGGTATCTTTTTATCTCGATGCAGCTAACTATTAGTTACAAATCATACATGTTCATCTCATAGATTCATTAATTAAAAATAGCATATATGTTCTTCTCATGAATGGACTACGTCATTGTAAAGTTTTATGTAGATTTGTTCAGTGGCTTTCGGGTGAGAGAATTACGGATATGCTATATCCAGAATGTACAGTAGCTAAATAAAAACTAATTTTGAGACGATTTTTTTAAGCCAGTTAGTACAGAAGCTTATATAGTAATAATTGTAAGAGATATAAAATTTTCACTAACAAGTTCATTAGGCATAGGTAAAGGCTCGTTATCAACGGATGCGCCGCTAATACTGGTTTCGGGTCCGCCGCGACTGATCCATTCCGTCCAGCCGGTCTTGCAGGTGAGGGGTTGGTCGTGTGGGGTGGTCTCTGGGGGCCATGAAGATGATTCCTATGGGAAACAAAGGTTTCTTACTATTTAGGGCTAAGTAGATAATATTTATGTTGGTATGTAATTATTAATTTAGCATAAAATTATAATGGAAGTTTATTGGAAAAGTCGTATTTTAATATTACCATCAACAAATGCTTGATGCTTTGCTTACCAAATGTAAACGTTAAATAAAATTTGCAAATATTTTCACCAGGCGTGAATAAATAGATAAGTTAACATACTTAATTTTTTTTAAATAATATATATTAGACATTGTTTAACACGACTAATAAATAACTAAATTAAAAAATCAAGTAAATAAAACACTTTCAGAAAAAAGTATTTGAATAAAACACAGCATTTCACAACAATAAACAATGCCTTGTGCGATGTATCTTAACGATTACTAGATCCTCTATAACTATCCTGATTCGTACGAAACGCTACAATTTTATCGCATTGTAATTTAAATAAAAACATAAGCAAAAATCAATTCCCCACCGGTTCAGTAACACAGGGCTGTCCATTACATATCCTCTCGCCCTTCGAGCATCTGCAAGTATGACACGCGTCCTCCTCCAGCACTCCGCCCTCCGCCACCTCCGTACCGTCCTCTAGCACCATACATGTTGGCTTGCATTTGGCACGAGGTATACATTCCTTGAGGGAACTGTTTGAGTAGATTGAGCCTTCTGGGCATGTTTTGTTGGGTTTGCAGCCTATGGATAAATGGCAAGTTGACATTAATAATTATAACATTAGCTCACTAAAAATATCTATGCTTTTTTTATCTACTTTCAAAAAATCGCGTATAACTTGCTATTAGATAAAATCATTTTTCAATTGAACATTTCCAAATTCGTAATCGTAAAGTAGTCCTGAGTGAAAACTCATTAAGAAATCATAAGTTATTAATTCAAATTTCATATACTTTAATAGTAATAGCAGCGAAAATTAAAGACTTATTGTAATATAAACCTTGTTATTTAATAAACAAAGATAGAGCAGATTTATTAAAAGGAATGGAAAAATGAGAGAGAGAGATTATTACCTTCAACACAAGTATCCTTCTCGCAAACAACCTTCAGATCAGCGTATTGTAAAGTATTGTCGCAAGTCTCCGGCGGGCACGGAGAGATACACTCGTTGTAGTTCTCGCATTCACCGTCGCATTGCATTGCTATAGATAATAAATAATAAATTTTATAACCATTTAAAACTTAACTTTAAAATTAGTGCCTATGTTTATATTGATCGTAGAAAATGAAGGAAAACTATCAAAATAGTTTTTAGAAAAATATATAGAGAAATCGATAAATAATATTTTTTTATATATTGTATGACGTCAAAACATGTAGACGTAACTTTTTTATTATTTAGCAACTCTACAGAGAGATTTATACAAATTTCTGCTACCAAAGATTATTATTCCTAAAACATCTTACAGTTTCTAAAAAGTTCGAGTTCCAGTACGTTAAATTTTAATACATATTTTAAAAAATAACTCACGACACATATCCTGGGTCCTCCATTTAAACACGACGCCGCGCTCGCTGCACGCGTGCGCGTAGGCGGCGATGGCGGCGCATGCGCACTCGCAGTCGGCGCCCGCGTCGCAGGCGCACGCGTCGCCCTCGCAGCGCTGCACGTACAGCGACGGCGGCACCTCGCTGTGGCACAGCGAGAACGGGTAGCGCTTTAAAGCGCTGCACGTGCTCGATGCCCACTCTTTGCGGTGCGGACGCTCTGCGCAGTGGTCCTGGTGATATCGTATTATTTAAATATTAGTTGTATTGACTTCGTTTTGCTTGGATTATAAAATTAAAATCCTGTTTTCGTAGGAATGTTGAGAAATCATTTTTTGTGGGCCCCAAGGGGACGTGAGCCTGACCTTACATACTAGATAGCCTTTCATAATTCAGTTTTCAGTAGTTTCGCCTGTACGTTGTTTGTCAGTCATTTAGTAGCGTAAGCATTTTTTATATTTAGATAAATATTTTTATAAATTATTTTTTTTTGCTTTTTGTTATTATATTTTTGTTATTATTATATTGAATTAGTTATATTATTATTACGATAATAAAATATTCATATCAGTCTTTTTACACAGGATAAATACTATTTGCTTTAATTGTTAAGGTTTGATGAGACAGTCACTTAAAAAAATGTTTCGAATTTAGTCAAAAATTGTGAAATTAAAAATATTTTAAAACTAAATTTTCATTTAATGAAAAAAGTAAAAATTAATAATAATATGCTTACAGTAATTTCATGTGCTTTAGGGCAAGTGGGCTTCAGTTTCCAGGAGTCGGCGAAGATGAGCGGAGAGCTCTCCGCGATACCACCGCCAGAGGGTGTTTGGAAGTCGTCACGTGTGTCCGAATTGAAATTGCCGCAAAGACCTTTTACCTGATTTTTTAAAATTAGGAATAAATAACACTTTCGGAGAAAGCAAAAAAATTGATGATTTATCAAGTTAGATAAGCCTAAATAAATAAAACTAGTAACTAGGACAGAACCATATGTTATGTATAATAAAAGGCCACACAGAGAAATTACGAAAATAAAACACTCTTATTAAGTCTTTTCATATTACATTTAAAATAATATAAAATTTTATTAAATTTATTCCCTCTATCTTCATTTTTTATTAAATTCCTCACCAACAAATTTATACACTGAAAAAAAGTAATCAATCTATTTTCTATAATAATTATATATGAAACTTAAAACACACATATAATGGCAATACATACTCTATTCCGCCACATGGAGTCTGCTTTGATGTACACGCGCAGTCCGCGGTCCCACTGCAGGCTCACGCCCAGAGACACCACGTCCAAAAACACATACGCACCCGCCACGCGAAGTTGTATACTGTAAAAGTATTATATAGATAGAGAAATTAAATCTTTTTGCTCAATTTTAAGATATATTGAGATTTTTTTGGCAGAAACTAATGCCATGACTTGTCTAATTAGACTGAGGAAATTATTTTTTTGAAATACAATAAATTTCTCCAATATATAATCATCGTGTGTAGTGATATTGTCCAATTGCACCATATGATTAGTAAAATTCAAGATGTGCTAATAATCAATTATATTCAAAATATTCAAAAATGAGAAAAAAATCATTCAATCAAATTGTGTACATTGTGTTGAGTGGAGCCCTTCATTAAATTAATCAAGGGACGAAAATACACTAAACACAAAACTGTTTCTCTATAGTATTTATTAACTTTTGTTTTAAAAGATATATTAAATAATAACTTAAAACCTAAACACAAAAATATTAAGAAGCTATAAGATGGCAATTTTTTATAATCATATATAAAATTAACATTATTTTTATGTTTGTTCAAGAGGCTTACCGTTTCAAGTTTGAAGTGTCAGGGAGTGGAGCCCTCTTGGTAAGGGAGACGGTCTCTTCATCAGATCCACCACCGACGCGAAGAGTCACCGACTTGGAACAAGTGGCTCCTGTAGTGCCACATGGCTCGTTCTACCATAAAAGTACATATTAATTAATAAAAAACTTTATTTTACTTGTCACATATATAGAGAAAATATTTACTATATTGTCTACTTTTGTGACTAACTTTAGTAATTGTTCGATTGCGTGCGAAAGATATTGTTAATTAGATTAACACACTCAACGGGGGCGTAGCTCAGATGGTAGAGCGCTCGCTTAGCATGCGAGAGGTACCGGGATCGATACCCGGCGCCTCCAACTTTTTCCTTTGTAAGTTTTTTAATATTAATAATATTTTACAATACGTATACTCTCATTAGGATTACTTTACGTATAATACAGCTCAAATATTAATTTTACACGCATCCTTTAATTAAATGATATTTCTTTTTAAATGACTAAGCTGCGTTCATATCTCAAATTAAAAGGCTTACCTATTAGAGACGAGGAGTGAAAATTTTAAAAAGGTAAGCCAGTAAATTTAAAGAAGCCGGTATATTTAGGGAAGCCAGTACGTAGAGATAAGCCGGTATTTATGGGTGACGGTATAGGACAGTAAGTTTTTTATAAATATCACTCTCAAATTTTGCTAGTGACCTTTTTTTTGCTCTTAATTGGAATTCCATTCAGCATTTTCATTGATTTTTTTTCATTATATGGTTTTTTGATTTTTGGTATTACTAATCTGGTAATAAATCCGCCAATAATTTATTATAAATTAATAAAAGTGAGTCGGTGGATATAGTTTTATAATAAAGACGACTCGCCACTGTCTATTAAATATTTATTGTTATTTTCCGAATTTTAATAGACATCTTTAGAAACATGAAACATTAAAATATGAAAGGAATATGATACACAAAATTTGATCTAAATATATTCAGTAGTTTTTGCGTGAAAGATTAACAAACATGCTTTAACTCTCACAAATTTACGATTATCAGGTGCATTAGTAGCGAGGTGTGTCGTGGCGAAGAGGAATTAACAAGCGTTTGACAGTAAGCGCGATCGGTTGTGGGTTCGATTTCTATTCGAGGAAATGATAATATTACATATTTATAATAATTAATATTTTGTATTTTCGTTTCCTCGCTCTGGTAACAAGGCAAAGCTCGGCGTTGAGTTCTGACACTCAGCACGCAATGCTTCAATTAGTATCTTCATAGTAGGTTCTCAGGTTTCCTGTGCTTTGCTATGTGTGGGATGCAGTGTCAAGCTAAAAAAAATATTAGGACTAGAATCAAACCTGTATTTCAACACTAAATCCATCTTTTCCATCAGTAGTGCCCTTAGCCAGTAGATATGAGCAGACGCCCTCAAAGTCATAATGTTGGCCATCGAAAGTGGTGACATGTGAGTCTCCCCACGCACCGCACACACCCGCGCATTGTCGGTTTGTGCATGTCCACGTGCCGCTCTTACACTCACTGTTAAAAATAAAACATTATATTTAAATTATTGTTTATACCTGATTTACAAAGTCGCGTATAAGAGTAATGTAGAAAATTGAAGCATTCTACTAGTCACTACTACTATTAGTTAACTAATATTAACGCCTGTCGTGGCGCAGAGGCTCAAGCGTGCCACTGTAAACACGACAGGTTGTGGGTTCGATTCCCACTCCAGGAAATGTTAGTATTTTCATTTCTTGGGCTTGGTACCAAGGCGAAGCGCGGCGTTGAGCCCCACACTCAACATGCAATGCCTCAATTTGGCGGAAAATGGGGAACGGAATTGTTGTAAGAGAACGGAGTGTCTTAACACTAGGTTCTCAGGTTCCCTCTGCCTACCCTGCTATATGTGGGATACAGCGTGAAGTTAAAAAAAAATCTACTAGCAAAATATACCACAGGGAAGAAACTCCTTAGCATTCCAAAGATTCACCGTGCGAATAAGGTCCATCGCGGTGCAAAAATTAAAATTAACATTAAAAAGGGTATGCCTCGATTGAAGTAGACATGCTTAACATTTACTTATACTGATAAGAGAAAGGCTTTGATCTCATGTACACAACCTTCACTCACAGATTTTTATTTAATATATACTTTAAATTCTAGTTGAGTAACAACGGGGGCGTAGCTCAGATGGTAGAGCGCTCGCTTAGCATGCGAGAGGTACCGGGATCGATACCCGGCGCCTCCAATTCTTTTCTTTTTTAACCAATACGTTTAATCCGGTCAATTAGTGTGGATAAAAATATGTAGTGCTAGTAAGATTAGAACATTACTACAACAAAAAAATAAAATCCAAAAAAATATTTTTTTAAATTTTTAGTTATTAGTAGTTTTTGAAGACTGCCTTATATTTATTTTATATTCATATATAATGAGATTGTTTTACAGCAATTAAACAAAGTGCAGTAGTACTTTTTGCATTTATGTCAATGGAATCAGATGATACTGTCTTTGTCTTCTACGATTGATGTTACTGGTGTTCAGTTGGTATATTAAAAACTTAGATATTTTGCTAATCTGGTAACACATAATGTGGTGTTAGATTTCGACATTCCAGAGAGATTGACGAACAGAAAGATAATTAATTCTTTATTTACAAATTTAGGTATATTATATGTACGTTCGCTATTAGAGCGGCAGTAAGTTACACCACTCAATTTGCAACGTTCCGAATTCGGACAGAAAGCAGAGGACTGCATGTTTTGACGATAAGTTCTCTCTACTAGCCCCACACTGTGGTATTTTTATATGACGTTGGCAAATGCTGTCTACGTAGATCGCCAGTACGAAAGGCAGATAAGTGCTCTACGGGGACGGAAGGTACTACGAACGAACCCTGCCGGAGAATCCAAAACTACCTACTAAATCTGAGATAAAATCTCTCTACTTATATGAGAATCAACAGAATCGCTCGTGCGTGCTACTTAGGCTTACATTTTGGCTTATCTATACTATTGCAGTATAATTTGCTAAGATAACGTAATATTTTTGAGAATGGAATCGCCTTCCAGTAAAATTGTAGGCATTAATTTAGGCTTTTATCTCGTTTAGGTTGTTTTTTTACAATATTTTTCATTTTAATATTTACGCAATTTATTATGCTATATTTATATTACAAGATATTTTTCCGATTCTGAAAGACAAAGAATACTAGTGGTGCACTTCGTTCGTTATTCTTCCTACGTTGAACAAAAGTGACAAACCATCATTATTGGATATTTTACTATATTCCAGACAGAAGTAATCGCGAGCTACAACTATACCATAATAAGAGCCTAATGTAAACTTGTTTTACATTTACTTATATTGATAAGAGAAAGGCTCTAATATCACGTACAACCTTCACTCATGCTATATTTTTTATCAATATATTCTCTTAATTGAAATTTAGTAACAACGGGGGCGTAGCTCAGATGGTAGAGCGCTCGCTTAGCATGCGAGAGGTACCGGGATCGATACCCGGCGCCTCCAAAAAAGGTTTTTTTTTCTACTGATAGTTCTCTGCCTACTGCCTTATATTAATCATGTCTTCATACATAACCACAATCTTCAGTGTATAAAGAAGGTGTATAAGTATTTTTTTGCATTTTTGTCAATTAAATCACATGTTTATCACGTGTTTTTTTCAGATCTTATTCAGCATAATGCGGTGCAGGTGCTGTCATTTCGGACAGCTTGGCGAACAGAGCGACCATTTAAATTATCTGTACCCATTTTAATAAAAAAGAAAGATGCTTCCTGAAGCTTTGACAAAGTTAAAATAATAGATAAATATATGTACATATATATGTATATTAAATCTTAGCATTTATCTAAAGAAATTTAAGCCCAAAAAACTGTTAAGTTTAAACGGGACCACATCTCAAATCATCCATATATCCATTAAATATATCTTTCGCGTTATTGAATGACTGACAGACAACGCATAGCTGAAACTATAAGACGTAGAAAGCTGAAATTTAACATATAACCTATACGGGGGCCTATATCCTATAAGGCATACCTTGGGACATATAGAGAAACGAGAACAGACGATATTTAATGTATATAATAAAAGTCTAATGTAAAGTTGCCTTACTTATATTGATAAGAGAAAGGCTCTAATATCACGTACAGCCTTCACTTAAGCTATTTTTTATCAATATATACTCTTAATTCAAAATAAAGTAACAACGGGGGCGTAGCTCAGATGGTAGAGCGCTCGCTTAGCATGCGAGAGGTACCGGGATCGATACCCGGCGCCTCCAATCCTTTTTTAAAACTTTTCAAAGTATATTGTTTCTATTAAAACATATTTTATGGTTGGTTAGGCGTAAACGCGGCGTTTAATTTTGAAGCAAAAGGAAGTTCTCATTCACTCCTTCACTCGATTTCTAATTAGAGAGAATCAATCGGTATGATAATATTAGTATGGTACTATTAAGCTAAGAGGCTGTCCTGGGACAGCGTATGACTGTAAGAGCAATTAGTTGTAGCCTGTGGGTTCTAGTTTATCAATTTCTCACAACAAAATTAAAATCATTTAAAAAATTGCATAATTATCTCTATCAATCTCTGTTACTTATTTTTACCTACACGCTGTGTCCCGTATATAGCAGGGTAGGTAAAGGGGAACCTGAGGACATAGTGTCAAGACACTCCGTTCACCGCTTTCCGCCGAATTGAGACATTGCGTGCTGAGTGGCGGAACTTAACGCCGCGCTTTGCCTTGTTACCAAACCCAGAAAATAAAGTACTAAACTTTTACATTTCCTGGAGTGGGAATCAAACCCACAACCTGTCACGTTTACTGTCGTACGCTTGTGCCTCAGCGCCACGACAGGCGTTTATTATCTCCGTTAATAATTTATACAATTTATAACATTAATGAAACACAACGCGGCGCTTTTTCTAAAATAATATTATCATTGTATGAGAATCGAACCTACAACAAGTCGCGTTTACAATCAGATGCTGTTCCACTATACCACCGGTAGTCTCACATGAGTAATGATTTAGTCAAATTATTTTTAGCTTGACGCATATCCTGCATATAGCAGGATTGATTTTAAATAAAGAGTGTCCTATGTATAGCTTTCGTGGCGCAGAGAGACAGGGGAACACTCGAAGGAACAATTATATTTAAGTCATTCTCCTTCCTGCTCTAGTAAAACGTGGCGTTGAGTTCCGTCACAAAATGTGAAGGTGCTTTTTGTGTGAATTGAACGTACTACCGTCTTCTTCTTGGCTCAGTTGACAAATATTATTATATTTTATAAGAAGCCTATGTAGAGTTGAATTTGCTCCATATTTACTAGTACTGATAAGTGAAAGGCTCTACTCTCACGTACGCAACCTTCATTCGTTATGTTTTTAAAGAAATATATACTATAATTTAAAATTAAGTAACAACGGGGGCGTAGCTCAGATGGTAGAGCGCTCGCTTAGCATGCGAGAGGTACCGGGATCGATACCCGGCGCCTCCAATACTCACTTTTTACCGTTTACAATTTATATACGTTGTAGCCGGTGACTGAATAATGATAAAAAATTGTATGAGTATAGTTAAACGTCAGTATTTAATTTTTGAAACTCAAAATATTTTTTTTATACCACAATATTTTTTTACTCAATAGTTTACACGCAGTTATAGAAACAACAACACTATAAAATTTATACCATACGTACATGTTTCTATGAAAAGTATGTGGAAAGGAAATTTTACGGAAAGGAAAAAGAAGAGTTTAGTAGAAGTAATGAATAATTCAGATATAAACCGTATTTTTTAAAGTTATGTGAACATGAATATATATAAATATTCAAAATATAAGCTAGTCTCAGTTATGATTAAACTAATATAGCCGCTAAGCAAAGTCGCTAAATAGTAAAAAAAATTATAAGGCGGTGTGTTTAAGATTAACTTTACTATTTCTAAAAAAAATATATATTTGCATTTCATCTTTCTATAAATGCCTGTGCCAGTTATCTGTCAGTAAGTCAGTAACACTGTGCTTTATTCATAGACTATATTCTACCAGTATATATTGAATTTTCCAGAACTTACCATGTATTACAGGCCTCCTGCATAGTGTGTCCGTCGGGGTAGCTCCTCCCACCGTGATGACATGGACATTGGACTGGCAGTACACACTTCTTAGAGGTCGAGTCGAGTACGAAACCCTTTTTACATTGACAACCCGGTCTGCATTCTTGAGATGTTATTGTTTGTGACAAATGCATGTTCTGAGGGAAATAAAAATAGTCAAAAATCGTTTAATTTTATAGAAAATATTTAGAAATTTAAACGTCAAGGAACATGTACTAAGTTTGGACGGTACCAAGAGGCGCGAATTCGAGTCCCGTTTCGTTTAAATTCTTAAATGTTTTTTTTAAATGTTTTTTTTAAATGTTTTTATTATTATTCCTAACTGTGTAATTAACAATTAAAAAATATTGATTGACTTGGTTAAATTTTATTAAATATGTATATTTAATTTCATTAATAAAAGAATGTAATCTAAAAATTGTTTTTAGCTTGCTCTATGGCGTATTCTATTACAGCATGTTAGGTATTGGTTATGGCTTCGATTATCATTAGGGGGAAAGGTCATACTATTTAAATTATTTTCACTTCTCTCTTGCTAAGACAAAGCGCAGCATTAAGTCCCATTACTATATACTCAAATTTGGTCCGAATTCATAGAACGGAGTGTCTTAACACTTGATTATCCCTACTTACTTTGCAAGTCAAAGGCTCAGCAATTTCGCAAGTAGTGAATTCCATATTGTGTGAGCTGCTACAGTTGCTGCGGAGGTCCTCGGCTGGCGGGTACAGTGCGATCTGTTCTGGCGTGGCGGGTGCGCACTCCCAACGGGCTCCCACACATGTACTAGAAAAAAAAATATTTTTATTTACAAAACTACCTTTAATATGAATAAACGACACCTTGAGGTCTCAAACACTAATAACATATTTTTTTAAGTTTGATCTGTAAATTTTGCGCTTATGTTATTTAAGTTCTTATATATCTGAAGGTAAAAATTTTGCTTATAAAATTCGATTTCGTCATTTATTCACTCTATTAACATACATACATAGCTTCACGCTGTATCCGCATAAAGCAGGGTAGGCAGAGGGAACCTACTGTTAAGTACTACTCCGTTCCCCACTTTCCGTCGAATTGCGTGCTGAGTGGCGGCACTCAAACTTTTTGCCTTGTTACCAAACCCAGGAAATTAAAAATTCCATTTCCTGAAGTAAGAATCGAACCCACAACCTATCGCGTTGACAGTCGCACACTTGTGCCTCTGAGCCACGACAGGCGGTAAATTAATATTTCAAAAATTGCATCCCCTATATAAAAAATAATAGAAATAGTATCTAAATAGTTACCAAAGTTCACGTTCTCGCTTGCCAGCTCTCACTTCTTTGTAGCCAGGTTTGAACTCCATGCCCTTGTGGAAGCATGTGCACATAGCAATTGGTACACACACGTTGTTGTTATCTAGGACCTAAAATAAATAAATTAATTAATTATTATTCATTATTTGCAATTTATATAGGGTCACCTATATAAATACCTATATAAATGATAACCTATATAAATGATAACCTCATATAAATATCCAATAGGATATTTATATGAGGTTATCTTCATTTTTGTTCTCCATTTGTGATTAGGTTGTCGTAGTGCAATAGGATAGCATCGGATTGTAAATGCAATAGTTCTGGGTTCAATGTCCATTGGGGGATAGTTTCACTACTCTTTTTTTTATATCAGTGCATATAATTTGGGCGCAAAGCGAAGAACGAATATCCTAATGCTATTCTCTCCGCCACTCTAGGGTAAATAATACTATCTGTATTACATTAATTATAGGCCACATATTTTAGTCGATTATAAAAAGTTATTTTGATTTTCCGTTGCGGCCCTAAAAGTTACGGATTCCAAAGTGTTTAATATAATATCTAGAGATGATAAAAATGATTCTAGTTTAAATCATTTTAATTGATTTCATGGTATTTTGTAAAAGTAACTATAAGCTTTATGTACTCATAAAATGATTATGATTATGACTAGATTGTAATTTATAATTAAAATCAAAATCAAAATATTCTTCATTCAAATAGGCTATTACAAGCGCTTTTGAACCGTCTTTTGTATTAAAAGAAGTCAGTAGTGTCAGCCCTAACGGAAGCTACCACCGGCTCGGAAGGCAGTTCTGCTGAGAAAAGCCGGCAAGAAACTCAACAGTTGCTCTTTTCAAATAAAATTTCATAATAAATTTACAGCAACGATAAGCCTCCTGAGCGAGAATCAACAGCATTTAATTCCACACATTAACATCTGTATAGTATTCTTGGACAGAATAATATACCTTCTTTAATAATATATTTTTCATCTCGACTTTGAATTTTTCAAATAGCAGGTCTGTAATTACTTGTGGAATTTTGTTATACATACGTATACCTTGTGACATAACCGATTTATTCACCTTTCGGAGGCGAAAACTACGAGTTTGTTAGATTGGTAATTATGATCGTGTTTGTGACTGTGACTGGGATTGTGTTGGTGATTGTTGTTATTATTTTCCACTCTCTATATTTATATGATATATTATATATGCAAATGGTTACCTGTCCTGTGGGACACGCGCATCCCTCCACACACGAAGGCTTGCAGTTCAAAGAGGAAGAGAGCGACACATCGTAACAAGTACGAAGGCAGCTGTCCGCGCATACTGTGTACTGCTGTCCACCCGTGCATTGTATTTCTGTCAGTTTCAAAGATAATTATTAACAATAAACATTGGTAAATTATTAAGAATAATAATGACTACTCTAAATATATATTTTTTTACAGCTTCACGCTTTATCCCGCAATTTGAATTTAAATTATCTTAGTCCATCAAGAACAAAACACCAATCATCATCATCTGTTTGTGTAAGTTACAAGAGCATTTGACTGAACACGACCGGTTGTGATTTTGATTCTTATACGGGTTAGTGGTTATTTTCATTTTCCTGCTCAACATGCAATGTCCAGTTTGGGCGAAAAATGCAGTATAAAGAATGAAGTTAAAAAATATAATAACTGTTGTTATATAAATTGCATGGTAGATAAATACATTCTTGACAAAGAGTATTTTAGTGAGGCACTCTAATAAAAATAAATATATTTTTTCCATAATATTTTTTTTCTCAATTTCGTGATGAAGAAGCCTAAGGCTAAGACATTCTATATAATAATTAATATATAAAACGCTTTAATAAAAAATAATAATCATAGTATCTTTTCAATAAATAAATCAAACAATACTTATCAAGATCTTCCAAGCGCTATAACCGCTAAGCAAAAATTTTATACCTATAAAAGTTTTCTAAAAATATTTCCTAAGTACAAAATGAAAACTTACTACGAAACTATAAAACAAACGTAACTAACCGCACTCCTTGACGCTGTACCGCCAGTGCACGTGCAGGCCGGCGCGCGCGCACGCGTCCCCGTACGCGCCCAGCGCGGGGCACAGGCAGCGCGCCGCGTCGCCCGCGCACGCGCACATGTCGTACACGCAGTCCTCGTAGAACGACTGCACGTCCACGTACGCGTGGCACGCTGCGCACACGTATGTACACCAGTGGTGAGCGGTCAACATTTTAGTTAGGCAAGCCGGTAAACTTAAAGAGCCCATGTATATTTAGGGAACCCGGTCATTTTTAGAGAAGCCGGTATATTTAGGGAAACCGGTACAGGATGTGAAGGTAATTAGTAATTTCACTATGGAATTTTGGAGATTACTTTTTTCTTGGGTTTTAAGATGTCAGAGCTTGTTTTTTTTGCAATTTTATGCCCAATATTTTTCTAGCGACCTGTTTTTTTAGGTCTCGTACTTGTACTTTGGAAAGTTAGGCAAGCCTGTGGGTTCCGAGTTGTATGGACGCCTCGCCACTTATAGACACACTGACAAATGACATGTATACGTATATAGACATATGTTATGCCATGAATAAGTTGATAAATTAAACATATGAGATTTAAGGTGGAAAATGTAGAACGGACGGCACTAGGCTTTCTTGGGACAGAAAAACCAGAAATAATTTTCGGGGCGGACATTTTCTCGTTTTAGTTTCATTTGTAAATTCTGTTTTTATGTAATTTAAATATTTATTTTTCACTGGAAGTTTTTGACTTGTTTCCATATATTTTTATATTTGACCTTATGAATAAAGCATTTCTAATGTCTGTTAATATTTAAAAAATGGAGAAAACGCAAATCGACTATCAACTTATTTACGATTATTTTGAGTTTTAATATCATATCTATAAATACTCAAAATTTTGTATGAATTTTATATTACTAGACTAAAAAATTTAAATATCACTGTAACATTTTTTTTCTAACATTAACTAACACTACAAAACAAATTACCAACATTAAAAAATAACACAAAACCCACTCACATTCAAATAGCGCACTCTTCAAATGATTACAATATTTGGTGGCATCTTCTTTATTCTCCACATTTGCTTTGCATGGGTGTTCCGGTTCCGTGGCGGCGATGTCGTCACAGAACTCCCTGGTCTTCCACTTATTGGCGAAGGCCAGAGCTGACTGTTCCACATCACTCTCGGGGGTCAGGAAGTCGTCGTTTTGATTCAAGTTGAAAGTACCGCAGAGACCCTGATAATGTAATAGAAGAGCATCATATGTTAAGTCATCGTGGCGCAATGGCAGCAGCATCTGGTTGTAAGCGCGATTGGTTGTGATTTCGATTCCCACTCTGGAGGAATGATTATATTTTAATTACTTTATCATGTCTCAGTCTCTTATATATGATTATTACATATTAATAATTTTCAAGTTTTTTTCTTCAGTAAGATAAAATGTATATAGAATTTAAAGTATCAATACTCCTTCTTTTGCGTTATATATCTGTTATACTAAGAAATATATTATTACCTTCGTCTGATCGGTGAATGATGGCGGCACGTCCACAAACACTCGAGTATTGCCGTCCCACCACAGGTCCACTTTGATAGGCAGTTGTACTGAAAGGAGCATTGAATATTTATAATTTTTGTATTAAAATAATATTAGTAGGATAAAGCTTCAGATGTGTTCTAAATTATTTTTTTTCGCAACTGGTCACCAGTAAAAAAGCAAAAAGAAATGAATATAAAGATAAATCATAGACCACCGTGGCGCAGTGGACATCTGCTAGTAAGTTATTGGTTCGATTTACTCTAGGGTAATGATCATATTCAAATTATTTTCTTTTCTCCGCTCTAGGAAGACAAAGTGCCGCAAAAAATTCAACACTTCATCGCAACATCTGGAAATCAGGCGGAAAGTGGAGGACGGAGTGTATTGACGTTAGATTCTCTCCGAATACCCTGTTATGGGGGAAAAATTACATTCTCCTTATTAAATAATTCTAAGAAAATATTACTTAAGACATCGGTTTTCACAACACTGTGACATTTTGGAAAATCCCTCGGTGATTGTGGGTTTGATTTCAATATGCATATATTAGATGAAAGTATTTTATTTATTCTTGAATGTTTCATACTAGCGAGCGATAAGGTGAGTAGCTGCATTATAAATACATACTAATAATATACAATGACAAAGCTGTTCTTATTCTGATGTCGCCTACATTGACAGCTAACTTATTAACTTCCTTCCTGTCAACTAGTATGAAGCCTCCTTGCTTATGCTTGAGGTGTAAGTTCCGTCACTCAGCACACAATGCCTTAAAGAGTGGGGAACGCAAATCTTAAGAGAACCGTGTGTCTTAATACTAGGTTCTCAAGTTCCTTCTGCCTACCCTGCTATATTCGGGATAGGGCGTGAAGCTAAAAAAATATACATACTTATAATAAACAAAGACGAAGCGGCCCTTATCCTGATGTCGCCCACAGTGACAGGTAGCTTGTTGACTTCCTTCCCGTTGACGAGTATGAACCCTCCTTGCTTGAGGTGTATGTTGGCGCCGCCGTACGCGAGGCTGACCGCCTTGGTGCAGGACGGCCGGCCCTCGCCTTTGTAGGGTGCTAGGTTCATTGCCTGGTAGAGCAAAGATATTTTAGTGCGTATAATAATTTAAATGCTCATTAACGAACGTTTACATTAGGTCAATTATTTTTGGGTGTAACAAAATTTGAATATATAACTAGATTTTTGATGGTAAATCATGGTTTGGAAATGTTGCTATTTTAGAATCTTTAAGCGAAATTTATAATTTCAATTTTTTATTTTTGATTATTTTATTAGATTATTATATTTTTCATTAGTTTTATTTTTTTTAATTTATATTACAATATACGAATACAAATAAATATAAAGATAGGTATATATAGAATGTCAAAGAAGACAAGAGTGTATAGTTATGATATCAAGTTATGCTTATTTATTTTATGTTCCTACTACATTTTAAATTTTTATTTTATAAATAATTTAATTTTATCAAATTTTTTTTTTTCACAAATTAAAAAAAAACATAATACCTCACTAATACTGCCAGAACACGCAACGTTTTCAACATCGATAGTGATATTATCCGTTTTCAGCAATGTATAAGTACAGTGTCCCATAAAGTTATATCGGAGTCCATCGAAGGTTGTGTAGTGAGGGTCGCCCACCGCGCTACAACGAGCGCCGCAAGGTACTTGGGTGCAAACCCACTCACCCGCTTGACATGTACTGGGGAAAATAGCAGATAATTATTTAAAGTGGGGAACGGATGTTAAAAGAGAAAGGAGTGTCTTAACACTAGGTTCTCAGGTTCTCTCTGCCTACCCTGCTACGCGCGGGATACGGCGTGAAGCTAAAAAAAAGGTAAAGAAATTGTCTGAACGCCGATGAATTGTTATTTTATATGTAATTATAAAAAATAATATATAGTGTATCCATTTATAATTTGTCATAACATATCATATCCATGAAATAAATAAATTAACTATAAGAAGTAATATTGAAAATATTAAAACATTTGAAATTCCATCATTTTACAACACCCACTTTACATGTACTGGGAAAATATGACATAATTGTTTAAACGCCAATGAATTGGTTATTGTATATGTGGTTTTAAAATTTAATATATAGTGTATCTTTTTATAATTAGTCATAACAAAACTCAATATATACTTTTAGCTTCACGTTATATCCCGTACCTAGCAGGGTTGGCAGAGGAAACCAGAAAACCTAGTGTTAAGAAGGCTCATCATTTTCCACTTTCTGCCCGAAATGGAGACATTACTGGTTGAGAGAGTCAATACCACGCTTTGTATTGCGAGAACAGAATGAATAAAAATAATTTACACATGATGATCTATTGAGAGGGAATCGAACCCACAACCAATCGCATTAACAGTTAGACACTGTCACACTGCGCCATGATGGGCTAAAATTGCCTAATAATATGATATATGTGAGAAATTGTTAGAATAGATGGTATCGGTGTTAATTACTCTCACATAAAAATAATAATAGCAAAAAAGGAATGTTGATAATGTATACATTAGAATAATATTTAAATTTATTAGTATTTTGTGTAATTTCGCCATAATATACAATAAGTACATATAAATTCAATTGATTAATAACAGTATAAATTACCAAGTGTTACACTTCTTTGGTATGACAGATCCAGGGGGTAAGACTTTGTTTCGCACGCGACATGGACACTCTTCCTTTTGCACACAGCGGCCGCTCTCCAACAGCATACCTGATGAAAAATATATTATAAATACATGAAGTTTAGAGTACCCATTTTTTTTAACTCCACGCTGTATCCCACATATAGCAGGGTAGGCAGAGGGAACTTTCCGCCAAATTGAGGGATTTCGTGTTGAGTGGCGGAACTCAACGCCGCGCTTTGCTTTGTTATCAAATCCAGGAAACGAAAATACTAATTTCCTGGAGTGGGAATCGAACCCACAATCTGTCGTGTTTACAGCCGCACGCTTGTGCCACTGCACCACGACAGGCGTTTTTTTAATATTTTTAATATGACAAAACTAAATAAGTAAACTAGAAATAATTGAAACCGTAAAACGTAAGAAATTTGAAAATCTTACATACGACGCGGGTTCGAATCCTACGAAATGAGAAGAAACTCCTTAGAAATCCATGGATTCACCGTACGGGTACCCATCGCATTGCAGAGAGGAGTTTGGAGAGTACCGCAGACTTACGACCAACGTGTAGGTTTAAGGGGCCCCTTTAAAATGCTTTAAAATTTTCGCAATGTATACAATATCAATATTGTATACATTGCGAAAATAGTTTTCTTATCTTAAGTGTGTGAAAAAAAAAATAAAAAATATTAAATGATAAATAATAAATAAATTCTGGTAATAAAAAAACCTCAGTCTCATTACTCATTAACAAGGAAACCACATTTCCGTTAGCGATATTTTATAATTCCGCAAAATTTTTAAATACATTTATCGATAAAAATATATGAATCATATTTTTAATACGTCTTGTATATATGTAACGACAGTATGTCACACGATAGGTCGTTTCAGGCCCTTTCTTGCCTACATAGTGTCTTATATAAAACTGCTCATATAAGTTCAATAGTATTGTACTAGCATATGGTACAATATCTAATACCATTTATTATCAAATTTTTATTGCACAATATTGCACAATAATTAGAGGTACTAAGTTAGTAAATAAAATTCATATCATCATCAGATTTAGTGTTAAAAAAAAATGCCGGTCAATATTATTGTACCAATCCATCCGTACATTGCACAATCAGTGGAACTTATATAGTAATGTAAGTTTAATTTTTCCTTCTTTCAAGTTGATATTTGATAACAACTTAGCATTTTAACTAGATTACAACAGTTTCATTGCTGCCTTTGACACGGAAAGAAAAAACTCAGAACTTATTTAATATTGTGCCCAAAAATTTTTTTCCTATAAAAAACCTAATTCTGAATAAATTTGACGATTGGTTAGAATGCCTTTAGAATATGATTCAAATACTCGTTAATTTTTCATAACAATAATATTCTTAAAAACATACCATCAGGACAGAAGCATCCCTCTACACAGGTGGAGTTCTCCTTCGCTAAGACATCGGGGAGGGCGCAGCTGGGCTGTGTGTCCGGACCACATGATTTATACACTTTGCCGGTTGGACAAGTCATTGCTGTGGAAATTATATATATTTTAATATATTACCAGTTTTTGTACATGACTTTTGCATTTTCGTGTACTATTCATAGAAAATTCTTTAATTTAATACATGAAGAAAAAGTTTTGGATTATCGTTTATGAAATTAATAAAATAAATATTAAATTACATACACGTCACTTATCCGTCAGCGGGGCCTCTAGTATATGCAATATCACATCACTTAGAAAGTAAATAAAAATATATAGAAACGTGCGAACGCCCCAACGTTCAAGCCAAATAATGTATGGCACATTTTTATCCTGCTACGTTCAATTTTTTATACATATCTAAATATTTTTCTTAATTCAATGTGTAGATAACACTTTTATAAAAGTTAGATTACGTTAAATTTTCACCAAAATTTTCAACAACTTCTAATTATTTACAATCAAATATTAATATAAAATTTGAAATGATGTAGGAAAAATGCGATATATGAGTAGACTTACGGCAAGTGTCAAAGTCTCGCCACGCTCTCATCTCCTCCACGCCGTGTCTCAGACACTCCTTCGCGTACACCGACACCGTCTTACACGCACACTCTTCAGGACCTGGCAAATTAAAAGAAATATTATACAAGCAAATATTTTTATTTAAATATAGCCTATGAAATATTCAGAATCTACTGGAAACCCCATTTCACCATTTTTACAAAGAAAGTTGTAATTTGTTACTCAATGATGTGTAATAATAAAACATACACATAATCTTCTAATATATTATATTTCATGAACTTTAATAAAAAATAACATTACTACAATAATACTTACTTAGACTCGTGACACACGCGCAATAATCCCACTGACAGACTTCTAGAAGTTGCGATACGTCCATTACCTTAAAAAAATATAAACATGTTATATATATTATTATGATGAAAAATTTTTTTTGGTCTCTACGCATATCTTGCATATTCTGTGGAACAGACATCATACTTCATCCTTCATAGTATGACGTGACATATGAGGCGAAACTCAACGCCGTCTATTATGTTGTCGAACTAACTCGAAATCAGTCAAAGAAAAATATATTTAAGTAGCAAAAATCAGACTTTCTTGTTCTTTTCAATCATCCAACACTTAGAAATGGAGTGTCTTATCACTTTCTCTCTGCTTACATTAGAAAATGCAAAAAAAATCTCACAATAGTTAAAATATACAATTGATATCTTACCTTAGAGCATTTGCGGAACTTATCCTTGCTAAATATCTTACTGCAGAAATGCATTGCTTTCTTCATATCAGCATCTGTTTTTGTAACGCACGCGTTCACATCTGAAGGACTATCGTCGCAAATATCTACAATAAACATAAAAATTAGCTAATTATAATAATAATGATAGATATAAAATAAATTTAATAATTAAATAAAATAAATATGTATGTGTAGTTAATACACCAGAAAAGTAGCCTTTGAGAGAAAGAGACGAATATAGAATATCAGAAAGTTTATTATAATTAGGTAACATTTTTAATTTTTAATTCTACTAATAAAAAAAATAAAAAATATACTTTATGCTTATATAAAAAAAAGTAAAAAAATCAATCTAGAATATAAAATAGTGTATCCTATTATCTCATTCTCTATACCGTATATGTTAGTTTATCGTGACGTATTTTCGTTACAACTAACCTCCAACTTTATTGAATTGCCATGACGCGATCATAACCGACTTAGTGGGCGCTATCTCTCCCTCCTTAGTCCTCATATCGTTCTCGGGGTCGCCGTCCAGAGTGCCGCAGAGACCCTCCGTCTTGTTCCACAAAAGGACAGACCCTTCTACTATTACGAAGTTCTGAAATTATGTTTGTATAAATTATTTTAAGATTTAAAACTTCACGCTGTATCCCGCATATAGCAGGGTAGGCAGAGGGAAACTGAGAACCTAGAGTTAAGACACTCCGTTCTCTGACAACAATTCCGTTCCCCACTTTCCGCCGAATAGAGGCATTGCGTGTTGAGTGGCGGAACTCAACGCCGCGCTTGTTACCAAACACAGGAAATGAAAATACTAACATTTCCTCGAGTGGGAATCGAACCCACAAGATTTAAATAAATAATATTTATTTATTCTAATAATTAAATTTATATGCCATAGTAGCGATGGTAGATGGATAACGTCTTACTGTAAACACGACTAATTGTGGGTTCGATTCCCATAAAGGGAAGTGAATTATATTATTTTCATTTCTACGGTCTGGTAACACAAAACGTGGCGTTAAGTTCCACCACTCAAAATGAAATATCTTGAAATCGGACGAAAATAGGAAAACGTAGTATAGTGACACTAGGGTTTCCACTAATAACCCTATTATGCCAGAATAAGCTTCGATAAGTTCATTTAAAAGTTAATTTAATACAAAACTGACGGTTGTTTTATTACACTTTCAAATGATACAAAAAGTCAACAACAAAAAATGTATTAGAAATCCTCTTAAATCCATTTTATTTACAATCAATGCCAAAAAGCCCAAAAATAAAAAAAAATACTCACATTAGTATCCCATTTCAAAGTAAGTCCGAAGTCCAAATCGATGAGAACATTGTCACTCGGCATGGAGACGCGGATACCGGGCAGAGACGCCGGCATCGGGATCATACGCTTTTTGTTAGCGAAAACTACTGATCCGTCATCTACAAACAAACATACATTTTAATATATTTTACATTATTTTTAAAGAGGCCATCATGGCGCAATGAGCAGCGTTTGACTATAAGCGTAGTGTTGGATTCGATCCCCGCTCGAGAGAATGGTAATATCTATAATTGTTCTAATCCAAAAATTTTATAAAGATCTCAAAAAAATAGTATAATAATATTTAAATAAGCACTTCCAAATATTTGTGATAAGATAGAAAAAAATTAGTTTTTTACACAAATATGTTTGTTGTGTAACATTAAATTACCTATTATGTTCATTCTGTCTTATGTTAAAAAAATACTAAAAACTTTTTTTTATTAGGTCGTATAAGAAAGAGATCGATATATGTATAATTCTGTCTCATTCTAACCTACATACTTTTGTATTTGTGTCTCTTTTCTTCAATAATAATTCTTACCGGAAACATTAAGCGTATACTTCTTCTCCTCTAAATATATGATGAGTTCAGATGGACAGTATTCTCTCTCGCAGTGCGGGTGTTTAATGGCGACTGTGTACTTGTGTTCTACTATATCACGAACTAAGATATGCTTGCAGGGTGATTGGAAACTGCGAAAACAAAATTAAATATAAATAATTAAATGTTTGTAATATTTTATGAAACGAAAAACATTTTTAGATAAAAAATTTAACGTGGCCGGACTCATACCCGCGCTTCTTGGACATCATCTAAGCGTTTAAGTACTAAGCCATGTGTTCTTATCCAGCTCCGACGAAATTCTTGCAAGTTATTTTTGTTGTTTAATTATGAGAACAAAAAAATTAACTTCAAATAAAATGCAGTAAAAAATAAAATTATTACGAATAGCTCAAAAACTACTCGTCGTATTTTTATTATTTTAAGTTGGACTACATCAGAAGCATCTTAAAAATCAAAATCTTTCGAGCAGGAAAAAAGTATTTAAATAACACACAATTTATTTATCAACTTATTGACGCCACGATTAGTGACATAACTTTAATATATTTACATACATATATACAAGGCTTCACGCTGTATCCCGCATATAGCAGGGTAGGCAGAGGGAACCTAGCCACCGAATTGAGGCATTGCGTGCTGAGTGGCGGAACTCAACTCCGCGCTTGGCCTTGTTCCAAGCCCAGGAAATTAAAATTCCATTTCCTGGAGTGGGAATAGAACCCACAACCTGTCGCGTTTACAGTGGCACGCTTATGGTTCTGCGCCACGACAGGCGCTTAAATTATATTTGTTATAATTAATTTAATTTTACATACCTATATATTTTCCCATCGAATGTTTTATAGTGAGCTCCGGCCCAAGTCAAACAGCTACCGCCTTTAGGTACAAAGTCTTGTACTACGACGACCGCAGGTTTGGGTCCCGGGTTGTAACTCCCGTCATGCATTGTATGATCTTGGGGTGTAGTGGAGTTTGAGTGAAGCGAGTCTGGTATTAACTGTATTATAAAAAATTAAATTGTTTTTAAAAAAATGTCCGTTTTTGTAGAAAAAAAAAAAGATTATTTTATATTACTTTTGTATGAACATTGAAAATATACCATAAGACACCATTGTGGGATAGTGAAGTTTGACTGTATACGTCATTGGTTGTGGGTTTGGTTCCCACTCGCGGAAATGATTACATTTAAGTTATTTTTACTTCTCAGCAGTGTTAAGGATGAAAACGATAACAAGTGAAACAACGTGTAGCTGTTAATATGTTGAAGCATGAATAAGTTGAAGCGTTTTGAATTTGGGTGGAAAGCGACGAAGCGGAGGGTCTTTGCTCTAGGTTCTCTCTGTAAGGCAAGCACGAAAACTTGCGACAAAGTATTCGAATCGTTATCGAAAGAATTTGTATGGGAATTGAAAAGTGGGGAACGGAAATGTTGAAAGAGAATGCAGTGTCTTAACACTAGATTCTCTGGTTCCCGCTGCCTACTCCGCTATATGCGGGATACAGCGTGAAGTTAAAAAAAAAGCGCCCCTGCCGTGTGTAAGAGGAACTTAAGTTTTCCCATGCAAATGCTTTCGATAACGATACGAATACTTTGTCGCAAGTTTTCGTGCTTGCCCTACTAATTTCACTCTTTATCCCGCACATGGTATATTTACCCATTAGCGTGAAATCACTAATTATAAAATACAGATTAATTGTATTAGATAAAAAATTAAACATTAATATATATATCACTTATATTTAAAAAAAAAAAAAATTACCTTATGTGGACGGTGATTAGCCGGCGTGATCACGACCACATTGTCTGAAACAAAAATAAACAAATCTTACCATTCTTTATATATATCTTAGCTTTTTTTATAATAAACATATTTCCAGTTGACCAGTAAAGGCGCAAAGGCACAAGCATGCGACTGTAAACGCGACGGGTTGTGGATTCGATTCCATTCCAGGGAATGAAAATATTAAATATTTCTACTTTATATTTTCATTTCCCCACTCTGGTAATAAGGCAAAACACAGCGTTGAGTTCCGCCACTCAACACGGAATGCCTCAATTCGGCGAAAAGTGTCGAACGGAAATGCTGAAAGAGAACGGAGTGTCTTAAAAAAAGATTTTTTATCTTGAACCTAGTGAGGTTCAGGATAAAAAATCTTTTGTTTTAATTATTATATATTTTATTTTTGTGGTAAAGTAAAAAAAAATGTTTAATAAACATACTTACCAAACACACAATGCGGTATCGGTTGAGGTTCGAAAACGCCGGTAGAAAACAGACAGGTATACTGATCGGCTCTGGGGATGTTAAAAGACGAGCCGGTGGGACAAGACAGTTGACAAGAGTACTTCTCCATATCGCCGCGACACGAGTAGCCGCCGTTGAAGGCTAGTTTACGAACGTCGCACACACTGGCCGCTGCGATTTCAAATATTATTTAAATTATAGTTATTCATGACACTGGAGAAAAATCACGTAAAAAGCATGAGACCCCAGAGGGCAGAATGAAGAAAGGACGGAATGCATGATTAGGGTTGATAGAAAGATATTAGAACAAACGAACGAGGTATTCTGAGAAATATGGTTAGTAGAGATGGATGTGGAAAGGCGTATGCTGCCGGTAATAGCGTGAATGGTGCTGGTGTCTGCATTGATAAGAAGGTGGAACGTCAGCATAGCTGCACGTTTGGCTGTATACAATGCAGTGCTGGTACTGACGCTATCATATGTCAGTGAAACGTGTCAGACGAAAAATTAAAAAAAGATGAATGCTGTAGAGTTGTGATTTCTTCAGAAGATATGCGAGAATCAGCTATGCTGATCGAATTCGCAACGAAGAGATACACAGAAAAATAGACGTAAGCAAGAAGGTCATGGTAAGGTAAGAATTGAGAAGAACGTGCTTAGGTGGTTTGGGTACGTCGAGAGGATGAGTGTTAAAAAATTAGTAAGAAAGATACGTAAAGCAAAGATGAGCGGGGTGAGCGAGCTGATCATGTAAAAAGCATGAGGACCTCTTGGAGAGCATATATGAAGTAAGGTTAATGAATGTGAATGATGTGAAAGAAGTATGCAGGGACCGTAGCGTTTGGAGCTCCATTCTTTTAAGAAAAAAGCGTTAAGCTAAGTAAGTTCGTTAGTTAGGAATATCAATGATTTTAAGAAACTATAACAACTCTACTGTGAATTTAACAAGATTTTTTTTTTTTAACTTCACACTGTATCCCGCATATAGCGGGGTAGGCAGAGGGAACCAGAGAACCTAGTGTAAAGACACTCCATTCTCTTTCAATATTCCCGTTCCCCACTTTCCGCCAAATTGAGGCATTGCGTGTTGAGTGGCGAAATTCAACGCCGCGCTTTGCCTTGTTACTAAACCCAAGAATACTAAATTTTACATTTCCTGGAGTAGGAATCGAACCCACAATCTGTTGCGTTTACAGTCGCACGCTTGTGCCTCTGCGCCACGACAGGCGTAATTTAACAAAATTGTTACAATAATTATTATATAAGTAACGTTGAAAGTATTTTACACTGAAAAAAAAAAGAAAATGTTTTATTTTTCTAACAGAAATTAAATTAACTTAAACTTGAAAACATAACAAATTAATATATTAAAAATATTATAATTCCACTCACAATACTGGCACTGTGGGCCTCTAAAATCTGCAGGGCATTGACAAGTGTTGACTGTAAGACAGACACCGCCATTTAGACAAGGCGGACTACACTCCGGCTCGCAGTCGGGAATTGAACTTAGGTCCGCTCGGGTCGGCTGCCACTGGCCTTGCCTGCATCTTATAGTGGCTGTAGTAAATCCATCTATGAACCTGTGTCCCTCCAAACAGGTTATTGTACAGAACCTGTTAAATAAAATTAATTTATCATTTTTCATTTTAATACATAACAGGATAGTTAATAAAAACCTAGTAAAGGAATTAATTCCGTTCTCCGCTCTCCGCTTATTGTATATTGAGAGTATACTTACTAATATAATATTATTGGCTACGCCCCCTACATAAGCTGGCCGAAAGCGATTATTAAACCAGTGCATATCGAGCTGCGCTGTTTCACTTATTCCCCTCTTGCTTAACGCCGCTCAAATTTGAGACATGACGAGTTAAGTGGCGGAACCCAACGCCGCGCTTTGCCTTACAGAGCGGGCAAATTAATGTAAAGTAAATATAATCATTCCTCCGAGTGAGGAGAGAACCCACAACTGTTGTTTTCGGTCAAACTGTATCATGTTGGTTTTAAAAGTCTTTTAACTTAGACAATGCTTTTTTTTTAAACTTCACGTTGTATCCCGCATATAGCAGGGTAGGCAGAGGGAACTTACGGAATCTAGTGTTAAGACACTCCGTTCCCCACTTTTCGCTGAATGTTGATTATTAATTTTACCACTAATAAGAGCAGTCATAAATTAAGTATATTCGGTCACTAATCTTAAAAAAAATAAAAAATTAGGTCAATAGTATATATTTTTAGTAATTTAGATCTAGTTCCATATATGTATCCAATTTAGACTTAGGAACTAAAATTAAAAGACATTAGTGGTAAAGCGTCCATATAACACGATTCACACCGGCTTACCTTTTGTAAATGACAATAAATTAGTGGTGGGTTAACTAATTTATTATACTTAGTACATTAGAAATACAAAAAAAACAAACCAGATCGAAAAAATTAGGGAGCGAAACTGCAACAAAACAAGTTCAACAAAAATTGGAGACCTAAAAAAAGGGGTCACCGGCATAATTTGAGAGTGAGACTGCAAAACCTAAGATTCTATACCGTCATCCATATATAACTTACTCATTAGCGCATTTCATCTGAGAGTTCTTAGGCAGCGGTGGGTAGGCGAGGCAGGGTATCTTCTCGAACTCGCAGTATTGGCCCTCGAACTGGGGCGGGCACGAGCAGGTGTTCGTGTCCACGCATATTCCGTTATTCTTGCACTCGACGTCGCATTTTCCTATAGAAAACAACAGGTATATATAAATCATATAACTAAATACCGAGAAATGTCACCTATATAATATTTTTCGAACCTTAGAAGCAGTGTTATTTATAGTAGTTAATAATCTAAAAAATCATTACTTGGCTAAAATTTTTATTACCGTTATATATGAGTATAGTAAATGACAATTTTAATATTATAATTATTACTACTAGTTCACACATATATTACCTGATGTCAAATTTTATCAAAGAGAACATCTAATATTTTCAAAAAACCTTATCTAACGATATTATTGAGAGATCCAAATGTATTCCTCCTATAAAGTTATTTAACAAAAACTAATCCAATAAAAATAATATGTTCATAAAATTTCTATTAAAAGATTAAAACACCAATAAAAACATCTATAGCCTTTGGAAGCGCCATGATAAAAGAACTGAACTAAACTGACACTCTTATAGCCAAAAAATAGTTACACTGACATCGTCGGTACAAATCTCACTTAAAGAAACTTTTATATTGAATTATTTTTTTATATTATTTATAAAGCTACCTATATAGTAAGACAAAGTACATCATTCAAGAGCACGAGGTTCCTAAAATAATTGGAAAAGAAAAGACGGGACGTAGGTACTAGGTTGTATATACTAGGTTCATCTAGAACCAGGCTACCTCTAAAGTAAGGCGAAATACCTCATCATTTATCCAGTTCCTAAAAGGATTGGGAAAGAGAAGACGAAATGCTGTGGGTACTAGATTCATCTTAATCGATTCGAGATATTATGTTAATATCTATTTTTATTTCAACCGTGACCCAAAAATAATGAACTATATGGCAGTTATCTATTTTATAATTATATATGGGTTGCGACTAACTAAGCAAATATTTTTAGTTTCCGTTAAAACACAGATAGCTCCCACGCGTCCTGATTGTGAGGACCTAATTATTTAGGTTCTAATTTAAATACTAACATTGATAAGACTACAAGGTTAAAATGTTATGGAGATAATCCGTGTATATCGTTTTAGTCTTATCTGCTAATACAAAAATATAACAACAGCCGCTATCAAAGATGTCATTAATGTTTAACTGTACATTTAACTTAGTGATTATTGTCAATTTTTTTATTCTGTTTTATTTAAACAGACTATAATATTACATTATATATATTAGATGCTTCAATAATAATTAACAACCCTTTGCTGAATAAATAGCATATTATTTATTTATTTTCCATTATTGGAAATGAAATTTAGTCAATTATTGCCCAAATTTTTGTAATTGTTATAATATAAAGCAAACATATATTTAAAATTATTTGAAACAATAAAATTACACGTCAAAATAATAAACATGCGTAAAATCCCGCCTGATTCACATATGACAATAACATTACTGATAATTTACATTACACAGCTTCAAGCTTTTTCCTACAAGATAAAGAACTGAACAGAACTTTTTCCCACGAAGCAGGGTAGATAGAGATAACCTATTGTTAATTATTAATTAATTTCGATGAAGCTATCTTGGGACAGTAGGATAACGAATGACTGAACCACGATTGATTGTTGGTTCGATTCCCAATGGGGGAAATGATCAAATTTAATTTTTTGTTTTTGCTCTGGTGAGACAAAGCGCGGCGTTGATTTCCGTTAGTCAATACGCAATATTTCGAATTCGGGCGGGAAGAGGAAAGCGAAATGCCTTCACTTTCTGTCTACCTTGCTGTGCGGTAAAAAGGTGACAGATCTAATAAAATCTGATCCAATTCAACACCGGAGCGGGAAAATGTATTTTTTTTTAATAAGTATATAGTAAGTTACATTTCCTCATAGTGGGAATCGAATCGAATAGTCAGACGTTGTCTCTTTGCGTCAAGATTTTAAATGTGTGGTTGTCAAGATGAATGGACGTTAGTTATGCTTTGATGCAAAACTTCTGAAAGGACTGAAATGAATCTTTACAGTAGTAATATTGCTTGTATATCGTACGTACATACAGCATATGCAAAACATGTCTAATATTTTATTATATATTGAATTAATCCAATAACAATAAACTATAACTTCGTAGGAAAGAAACAGTTAGTGCCCTATATAATCAATAAATTACATAGATTAAATATTTTGTATCCCTTTTTATGAAAATTGTGCGGACGGAAAAGTATGAAATTTAGTATACTTGAAGTTTATATTTTTCATAATAACGCATTAGAAATACATAAAATTATTAAAATAAATGTTACATTAACTACTATTAATTTGATATATACATTCTACTTATATAAGACTACATCTTTTTAGTATAGAAGCTAAAAAGAAGTATGTAAAGAATAATTTCCCAAAATAAAGCAAGTACGAAAATATAGTAAAAAATAGGTATCAAAACAAAGCGCGGCGTTGAGTTCCGCCACTCAACACGCAATGCCTCAATCTGGCGGAAAGTGGGGAACGGAATTGTTGAAAGAACGGAGTGTCTTAACACTTAGGTTCTTAGGTTCCCTCTGCCTACCCTGCTATATGCGGGATACAGTGTGAAGTAAAAAAAAAAAACAAAAAAAAATGAAAATATAGCATTCGAAATTGCCTACTACTTTTTTACGTCCTACATCGAGTGTTCGATTTTAATTTTAGTGAAAGGTTACGTTCAATTATTTCTACTTTTCCACTCTGCTAAGTTAAATGGTGATGTTAAATTTCCTTAAGCCGCAATGTCTCGCTTTTAAGTGCAAGGAACGGAGTGTCTTGACACTAGGTTCTCTCTACCCTACTACGTAAGAAAAAGCATGAAGCTATTAAGAAATTTAAATTCAAATTGAAAAGATATCATTATACAAGCAGTTTATGGATAATAAAAAATAGGTAATAATATTAAAAATAATAAGCTTATCTGCATTGTACGTTTAACATCCTGTTTTACAATATTTTACAAAGCTATTTCCAATTCTTTCAGTTTTAAAATAATAAAAAATGATAAGATAGCTTATTTAATCATTTCATCATTTCGTATTCATTTTGATTTTTAAATAAATCATAACCATTACTACGGCATTTTTACCTACTCAGTTATTCTTAGATAAATAGTTTAAAAATAATTATAAATAATCGTCGTGATGCAGTTGGATACAGTCTGATTGATTGTGAATGGGTTCGATTCCCACTAGGCGGTATAATCATATTTTATTATTCATAATATTACCGTTCTGGTAATAAATAGTGCAGTCGCTGGGGTTTTAAAAACGTTGAAACCTCGGATCTCTGAGAGGGAAGACGAAATTATTTTTGAGGGAATATGTTAAGAATAATAGAAATTATAATCTCTACCTATTTAAAAGTTGTGCATTTGATTTTATAATAACGGTATTGAATTCGCCACATAATACACTATGTCTCGATTTCGTGCGAAAAGTGGAGAATGCAAATAAATAAATAAGTAATTAAATGATATCCAAGATAGATATAAAGTTGTAAAAGCTAACCCTCTACTTATATAATAAACTTAGTTTAAATAGACTCATGAAATATTGTTTAAGTATGGCTTACCTGCATATGGTTGGTTGGCGTTATGGGAAAAGGAGGAGTATGATGGTCTGTAACAAAAAAAAAACAATTATTTATGACATATTTTTTAACAAAACCTTTTTTCTTAACCACTACAATAGAAAAACTATAAATATTAATTCTTTCAATTCATATAAAATATTACTAAGTACTTAATATAAGACTAATTAATTAAAAGATTAAATTAACAATACAAATCAAAAAACTAGATTTTTAATATAATTGTGATTATTATAATATATTGGAACAATTCGCCATCGGAGACTACGCGCTACGCTGATTAGGCATATACTTATTCTACTTATTACTTAGTATGTAATAGATAGATATATAATAAACTTACTTCACACGCTAAACAAAAAATCAGAACTATAATTGGAAATCCGTAATATTGTGTCGTTTTAAAAACCTATCAAAAGATTTTTTTATTTATTAATTAAGCTAAAAAAAGAATTCTTTTAATTAATTAAACAGATCTTTCCTATTTTTAAAGGCACGTTGCTATTCTAAGAATCAATGTTAATTTAATTAAAACTTTCATTGAGTTTTTATTCCATATCACTAATATTTAGAATCGTCCTTTTTGTTTCTCGAAATATGCATCTAATAATTGTTACACAAATTTTCCTAAAACATTATTAACACAACAAAAATGTATTTATTTTTGAAATAACTTACCCATATCCTGACGAATCCCATGTCTTTAATTCACCATATGATTTTTTAGTTGCTTCATAACCATTTTTAGTCCCTCCATAACCACTTTTTGTACCAGTGTATCTGGTTTTAGTACCAGTGTAACCAGTTTTTGTACCACCATAAGCTGTCTTAGCTCCAGAATATCCTGTATATCTTCTAGGATACGAAGTCTTGGAGTAACCCTGATTTCTCATATAATTTGGTATGTAGGCAGGAGCTTGGACGTCGGATTGTCTATTAACAAAATAATGATTAAAGCTTCTTAGATTCTTCACTGGGTAGTTGGTAAATAGTTTGAAAAAATATTCATTTTCATGAAATTAATATTTCAATGTCCATCTATTAATATTTACAAAAGGAACATTTTTTTTTTTTATTTTGCATTGACATACTTATTTTTTATTTAATAAATATTTTGTTAATCTATAAGTAATAATACATACATAATATTGCCGCGAGATTTTAATTATGTTTTTTTTTTTCAGAAATAAAAGGTATATGTCGCTTGTTGTTCAGCCTAAATAAAAAATAAATAAAAAATAATTATTATTATTGTATAATTTATAATACTCACTCATTATATCCATTACTTGTATAGCCATAGCCAGCTTCGCATAAGTATTCTCCAAATATTAAAATAAAAACGCATGTAAATAATTTCATATTGAAATATTTGTAATACCCATTTATTTTAATTGAATAATATTTCAGTAATTATTATTGTAAACACAATTGTTAGCTTGTAAACCACAAGCTATACTGATTCAAACCGTTTAATTTATAATGCATTATAAGTTATCTATTATTATTATTGCGTAAAAAGGAAATTTATATACTCAATCCTCCCGATAACTGAATTTATCTGCGAGTGCAGGATTTGCAAAAAAATCTTTAATTAAAATTTTAAAAGTATTTTTAAATATCTAAATATTTTTAAGTTTTATTAGTATTATGTCATTCTACTATAATTTGATTATAAAAAAAAAATGGCGCCAAATTTATAACTAAAGCTCAAGGCACGTGAGTGTTGTTACGTACGTTAAAAAATAGTGTTGGTAAACTTAAATAGCGCTAAAGAAAACGTAATGCCGCCAAAAAAATTAAAGAGAATGAAACATTTGAATGAGGTAAATTTAATGTTAAATTATTTATAGATACTGGCATACTTATATTTTATAATTTTTTTTTTGTATATGGAATTAAAAAATGGTTACTTCGTACTATACGTTGTGTTTTTGGAGGCAAACGAACTTTTTACGTAAATGGTGTGTGTCTTTTTTAGTTGTTTGTATTACTCTTTTTTAGAAAAAAATCGTAACATCGACATTACTTACCATCAGTATAAAAGTTGACAATTATATTTATACGAAAGAACCAATTCCTTGGCGAAAAGCAAAGACCTACTTACAAGAAATTGAGAAATTAAAAATTGAACATAATGATATAAGGTCTCGTCAGGTAATATTCATTTCATACATTAATACAAATGGTTCAATTTCTAATCAAAATACCTAAACGAAAGTGGAATTTATTAGTATCTAACTAATCTTGCTAACAAAATGAATGCGAAAGTTGGATGTTTGTTTGGTACTCTTTCACGCAAAAATGACTTAACGTATCTAAATGAAATTTTAAAGCGATATAGCTTATGCACAATAATACATAAGCGACAATTCATAGCCAAATTTGTGTAATTTGGCTATAATATAAGGAAGAATTTAGTAATATACTTTTTAGATTGATAAGAACATGACTTAAATATTTTTTTCATAGATTCTTATATTGTCTCCTATAGCAAAGTAGTCCTAGTAGTAGTAGAGAACCTAGTGTCAAAATACTCCGTTCTCCACTTTGTGACCCATTGCGTGTTGTTTGGCGGAACATGATTTGTCTTATCAAACCGCCGTTACGATACTAACTTTAGTATAATCATTGCCAGAGTGGGAATTGAATCCATAACCCCTCACATTTACAGACGATATGTCACTACGTCACGATGGTTTCAATATATCGAAAGAGTCATATAAAACTTATACTAATAATATAGTCTTGTGAATACCGCCTCCAGTACATATGTACCAATTTGATATTAACTACCCATTTAAATGCAGGTGGTAATAAAAAATAGATGTTTTTAAAAATAATTTATTTAATAACAGGTATCAGAAAAACTAACTTCCATACTTAAAGGTGTAATCGACGAACATTTAAATAAAGATATTACTACTACAGATAAGAGTACTGATTTTTCTTCAAATCTTAATATCGAAGATAAAGTAAATAAAGATTTTGAAAGTAACAAAGCTTTAGATATAACTGAGTCTGATGAAGCTTTGGCAATGGCAACAGCTACAGTACCACCTCAAAATTATTTAGTAGAATCAATTAATATGGAAGATCAAAAAGATATTCATAACAATATAAATACAACTATTAATAATATGTGTAAGGATTCACAAAAGGACGGAGTACTGGTTAATGAAGAAAATAACGAAAATATAATTGTTAAAGGAAGTTCGGTAGTAGAAACGTGTAGTAACGACGAAAATAATAATACTTTTAATAACTCAAAAATCCAAATAACTTATAATGAAGTAATAAATAAAAATAACAAACCCAGGACAAATAAAAAGAAAACGGTTTGTAAAAAGAAAATTCAAAGTGACAATGAAAGCACGAATAGTGTAACAATTTCTAAGGAAAATATTACAGAAACTTCCAGAAATAAGACAACAAAATCGAATAAAAAAATAATTGATTTAGCGTGGATTGAAAACATAAAGTTCTTTAGAGAAATTAATATAGATGAACATGTTGCAAGTAACCTGGAAGAAACTTTTTGGAGTGACTTATCAATGCCTGCTAATTGTAGCCTTGACTTTGAAACAGAATAAATATAACTATTCACTCTGCTCTCCTCCTTCCGCCTATTCATTGTGTAAGTGGCGAAACTCAACGCCGCCTTTGTCTTGCCAGAATGGGTAAATGAAATTAATTTAAATATAATTATTCCTGTCGCCTGTCGCGGCGCAGAAGCATAAACGTGCAACTGTAAACGCGACAGGTTGTGGGTTCGATTCCCACTCCAGGAAATGGAATTTTTCATTTCCTGGGTTTGGTAACAAGGCAAAGCGCGGCGTTGAGTTCCGCCACTTAGCACGCGGGCACTTGGGGAACGGTGTGTCTTAACACTAGGTTCGCTCTGCCTACCCTGCTATATGCGGGATACAGCGTGAAGCTAAGTAAGTAAGTAAGTATAATTATTCCCACGAGTGTGAAACCCACAAACCACAACCAATCGCATTCACAGTCATACGATGTCCCGAATAGTCATTCACTTATTTATTGTAATAAAAAAAAAACAAGAATTGTTTCTGAAAATTTATTTTATAACATTATGCTAAAGACTAAAGATGCATGCAAAGCAAACATTTAAAATTTGTATGTCAAATGTAATATTTAAATTCCCATAGATAATAGTAGGCCTTATTTTTTTGCATTTTCGTCTTACTTTAATATTATTAAAAAAAAATCTAACATATTCTTTGTAACCCTTGATTTTAAATTTGTTTAATAATTTATAATACTTTGAATTAATCATAAATTCAGATTAGTCTATATAATTCACACAAATATCGTGAAAATGAGACAAGTAGAACAGCGGATTTTCCTCGTAGATAAATGCACCTATCTCTAGTTCTAGGAACAAATATGATAATTAGATTTTCCCAAACCCATTTTTTAAACCCCATGCAAAAGCTACAATATAATTGATTCTTAATATTAAATGTACCTAAATGTTATTATTTTAAAAACTAATTTACAATAAATTGAAGAGCTGTGATTGATAATAATTCTTTTTGTTCCGTTTTGAGATAAAATTGTTTAAATATATATTAAAACAATTATATTTATTATATGATAAGCTTGAATTCATTTTGTAGAATTTCAATATTTGAAATATTTGCATTATATCTGTACCAGACGTGAATAGGTTGATAAGTCGATTTACATAAACTTTTTTTTTATAATATTATTCATATCTTAAAAGGAATTCATAGACTTTCATATAAAAGAGGTATTAAAATAAAAAAACCGGCTACAGATAAAATTTAAACTTAAAAACGAAAAGTATGTATTTTCGATTTATTAACTTATTCACGCTTGGTAAGAATATATACATACGTATATATAAAAAAAACAATAATACAATGTGAAACTAAGCTAACTTTTTTGAAACATTAATGCAAAAAATAAAAAACACTTCAGTTTTTTTTCAGTGACATTATATCCTCTTCCTTCATAAATTACAAATACAACATGACATTACAAATAATTTCACATGAAACAGGTAAAATATATTTCTCAACATTTTTAATAATAAATATATGTATATTATATTAAACTAGGCAACAATGGAAACGTTTAACATGATAATTTACTTAATTTATGTCACTTTCATAATATAGTAATCACCCCATAATTGAATCGGTGAGTGCAGAAACAACGTAAGTCACAAAAAATGCAAAAATTCGATTACGATTTAAACTAGCTTAGAAAGATAAGACGCTTGTTGTTTTGCTTCCTCCTGCAAAATTTGAAAATCCGGACTTACGTTGTTTCTAAAACCCCATATCCATATCTTAGGAAATAATTTAAAAAATAAACAATTGCTTAAGAAAAAATCGAATAACGTTAATAATAAATAATTATATGATACTTATGAATAAAAACGCATAGTAAATTGTTTCATTTTTTATATACTTTCATTGTATTACGTAACTTCTAATGTATTGAAAATTTAGCATTTTTACATAAAAATCTCGTTTCTCAGATAAATAATCATTTTCTTAACAATTATAACATCAAGTAACCGGATTAGGCGTGAATGGTTCAATAAGTCAACATACTGTACAATTTTTTAAATTTTTATTACGAGGCATTAGAAAAGCTTTTTATAGGGAAATTAAATTACTAATCTTTATTACTTTCATAGAAAATAATTTGAATAACATAAAAATTTAAAAACAAAAATGCCTGTCCAATGAAGTAACCATTTTCGACTTATTGACTTATTCTGATGAATGGTTTAATTTCGTGTCTCACTATGTACGTGATTCTTCCGAGTATGTTGACTATAATTTAATTTAAATATGAATCATTATTTTTAAGTATAATTGTTTTAAGTAGAGCACATACATATTTATCCTTATGTTCCTATAACACTTTACTTTTTCTCGAAATTACACCACAAATGTGTCAAATAAGATTTTTAAAAGGTAAGAAGGGTAACAAGGTTTGTCCCTAGCTATGTTTTGTTACGGATATCTACTTACTTTGTTAAAATCAGTTTGTATTAATTGAAAGAAGCCAATACACATATATGAGACTAGGGAGTTTCGTCCCCTAGTGTTCTTCGCCATCCCTCGCAAATATTAGTAAAAAGATAAAAGATCCAGTTAACGTGTGATTTTTTCAATAATTTTATTAGCAAATCTTAAATATTTTTTTATGTATTGTATATATTTAACGTAATATAACAAATAATGAGCGTCATATAGAATCAATGGCGGCATTCTGTCAAATAATAAATAAATAAAAATACTTGATTGCTCAAAAAGTTTACAAATACTAATATTAAAAGAATACATATGACATGTTAACACGTTATGTGCAATGGCGGTCTTATCACTAGAAGTGATTCCTTACAGGCAACTATTAAAATACAAAACTGATTGTCAGGAATAGCAGTAGGGCGCAAAAATTATATAAAATAAATTGAATTACATTTGGATATGGAAAAATAGTAAATATCAAATAACGAGATAATTGTTAGAGCTTTTCTTTCCGTGTCAAGTGTCAAAATTGTTATACAGATAAAAAATGTTAAGATTGAAATATTTCTTTAATAGTTTGGTATGAAATAAGGCAAACAAAGAAAGGTAAAAATCGCCGGTTTTGATTCTAATCGAGTCACATACAACTTTAAAAATATATATAAACAATTTGGAATCTACGATAACAAATGCTTATTAAATGCGAAACTTAAATTCATATACATTCACAGTTTTATGAAGGCTATTAGTTTCATTATTTTAATATATTCTAATTTACATCTCCATTTTGAAAACATTTTTTTATGACGATGATATTTATTAAATAAATAACATTGTAGTGTGTGACAATTCCTTGTCAAGCGTGAATAAGTTGATAAATCGAAAATATATACTTTCCAGGGCAGGCATTTGAAAGTTTAAGTTATATTTGTAAAAATGATATGATATATGATAATCATTTTTAAATACTTGAAAATGTTTGATTTGCTCGAATTTTTTTGGGATAGTCAGCAACATACATTATAAATAAAGCAATCCTAATGCAAATTGTTATTTAAAAAGTGAACTTATAAACTTATTCACGCTTGGTACTAATATTATGATTAACAACAAATTATAAATTTATATTTCCAAATTATTTAAAAAAAAAATTATAGAGAAGAAGAATTTTTTATAAATGGTTATACATGTCATTTTGGTATACTTTTACATAAATGTGTAAGTTAATACATAATTACATATTTCTCTGTAATAACACCAAAAGTACTTTTAAAGTATATCGTAACGTGAACAGGAAAAAATATATATATAATGTTGTACTTACTAAATGTATTGTTTACAAACTATAAGATTTTTGCTATATTTGTATGCTCACTCTGTTGTCGTTAAACTATTCTTTAATATAACATATATGTTATAACCTCAACCTTTTTTCTAATTCTCATATAAAAAAATCACCTTCACGCTTTATCACGCATAGCAGTAGTCAGAGAGAGCCTAGTGTTAAGACACTCCATTCGTCGCTTTTCACCACAATTCGACTGCATGTTAATTGGCGGATCTTAACGCCGCGGTTTGTCTTATTAGAATGTCATCATATATTAATTTACGATTATAATCTCAAAAAATGATTTATTGAATAATTTTTTATTGATTTTCTTTGATATTTAGTTAAGTGCCAAGTCACAATCATTTTCATATTAAAAACTGAATTTCCCTCTGACCTTGAAGAATCCCATACTGGTTTTATTATGGAGTAGGGAAGTGATACCTAAGTAGCTTTGTATGACAATAGGGGAATGGTGTATGCAACATGATGAGGGCATAGATTCTATAGCCCTTTGCAATTTTTGAGCAAATATCTCCATGTCGTACGTAGATCGTTCTTCAACACCGCCGTCTGTGAAAAAAATGTCGCCTTTGTAATATAGCTTCATACTTTATTCAGAGAGAACTTATTTTCAATTGACACTCCATACTATACTCATCGTCCGAATTCGATGCATAGCTTGTAGAGTAGTGCAACTCAACGCCGCGCTTTGTCTTACCAAAATAATTATTGCACCGAGTGGGAATCGAACCCACGATTACTGAGGCATTGTACCACTGTGCCAAGATGGCCTCATACATCATAATATTCCCCTTATTAAATTAAATTTTGAAATCTCTTGTGATTTTCTGATGTATACAAAGACCGACAAATAATATTATTGTTTCGTGTCCATTTTTTATGAAAATTAAAATATAAAACTAATTTGCTTAAATCAGCTCGAAATTTATTCGACAAAAATCACAATATATCTTACCTTTATGCCAATATATAGGATGAGAGGCGAAAGTTATAAACGGCACGTCTTGACTGAATGGATTCCAAACTGTTTTCAATGGGAGGGCTTCTCCTTTATTCCACATCATACGTACACCACGAAGGTTCCTTTCTCTAAAATATTACATTACATAAAAATATATGCATTTTAAGTGATAAGTATTTTTTTTTATTTGCACTTTTATTTGTTTTTTAATATCATAATTATTATTCTGTTTTCTTATGTTGTATTAAATGTTTGAATCAATCAACATGGCTACTATATGAAGGTAAAGTCATGATGAGATTTTTCATGATTACATACATTCAATGTAAGTAACATTTGTTGTGTGAATGAGTTGTTAATGAAATTTAAGTTGAAATCTAAGTCAATTTTTAGTGTGTTAGTGAAAAAAGTACATAAAATGAAAATTATATTTAAATCTACTAAATTATATTATTTTCTCTGACAAAGAATACTCTTTAAAGCATATTAACTACTGCATAACATGCATATTAAAAAAAAACACAAAAAGCATTCTAGCTCTTAGACTATATGCCAAAATGCTGTGAATTTTCATACATTTCATAGTGCAATGGAAGTTATTTTAAATAAAACAATGATAACAGCATCTACAGCAACCGAAAGTACCTAGGTTCAAAATACTTGGGATCGAACAGTTTAGCTTCATCTGTGGTACTGGGTCGTCGGTACAGGCGGTCTATTACACAGTCTTTGACTACCGTGGTAACGCCCGTTGCGATACCGTTTAGACGTCTATAATAAAAAACTTGGATTTTAGTTTATATTTACTTATATAATGCTATGGTTAAAGTACATAATTGAAATTCACAATTTATGACATTGCAAAATTGTAAAAAAAGATAGAATATTAACAAGAATTTATAACCAACCTTAAAAGATATATATTTTAAAGTGTTAATCACACACTTATGTTTTCTTATCTTAATTTTGAGATTAGCACTTTCAAAATATAAAAAATGTTCAATAAATAGCATTCTTTCTTGCCCAAACTCATTCAAAATTCAAAGGTAGCTAAAATTTGTAAAAATTTCTCTACAAAGATGCTAACAACAAAAATAAGTAATATGCTATAAGCAAGTGTATAAAAATTTCGGAGCAACTGCATAGAACATAACGCTTAGTGGTTAGTGTTTGGACAGTTTCCAAGAGACACAAGTTCGAGTCCTGCTACATTAAAGTTTTTATTTCTTCTAAAAATTCTTGTATCATCTTAAGTGTGTGATTAACACTTTAAAAATATTCAAAATAGTAAAATCACTTCAATAGAAATTAAAATCTTGGAGTGCTGTAAATATTAATACATTGTAAATACAATATTTATATATAATTCATACTTACGGCACTAAAGAGGAAGGCGGGTACACTAATTCACCAATAACAATAGTATCCAAGTCATCTAAATATGTTTTTTTGAAATCCAATTGCTTCATTGCAATAAAATCATATTTTATAGTCATTACCAGCCTTGAAGTCAGAAGCACAATTCTTTCTTTTTCATTATCCCATAAGGTGATTCTATAACCAGTTTTAATATATGATAATAGGATTAAATTAAGATTATTTTTATAATAGCTATATACAACAAAACATCTTGGGGAAATGTCTTATAAGAGGCTCTCAGTGCAATAGTGGTCTAACCTACATTTTTCGCAAAACAGTGATAATTGCCTGAAATGCTTTAGCCATTAAACTTTAATTAAACTGCAATTGCAATTTTAGGGTTAGCCCACAATTGTATATTTATTGTTAAAAATTTTATTTGAAAAGCAATTGATTTGAGCAACTGTTGAGTCTCTTGCCGGCTCTTCTCAGTAGGACTACCTTCTGAGCCAGTGGTAGCTTCCGTTAGGACTGACGCGACTGACACCTTTGTAAATTGACGATTCAAAAGTGCTTGTAATAGCCTACTTGAATAAAGCATTTTTTGATTTTGATTTGATTTTTTTGATTTCACTGAGAGCCTTATATATAATCAACAAGAGCAAGTTAAATAAGTTATCTATATTTATCTATATGACTTCTAATATATTTTAGGTTTTTGTTCCCTTAACCTCTGTGATTTTCTTTTGTATTTTTATTATTACAATACAAGTAACCATTATATTTTATATAATCAGTGATTATTTTAAATATGAAAGATTTAAATTTATAATATTGTATATCTCTTGTTTTGTTGTATAAAAATAGATGGTGATGACAAACATTGACAAAATAACAAAAAAGAAAACTAAAAGAACAAAAAAGTGGGGAACTGAGTGTCTTAATACTAGGTTCCCTCTGCCTACCCTGCTATATGCAGTAAAATAAAAAAATATTTCAAATTCCTGAGCAGAAGTGACAGATAATTTATTATTAAAGTACTCCTTTCATATTTTTTTTTATACAAAGATTTCTATTTAGGGTAATAAATATTGGATTTAGTAATTTAATTTACATAATTGTAATTACAATACTCACTCAGTTAATAACCATGAACCTAGATATTCACCATCTTCAGGAAACAGTAGGGCTGTTATACACTCTTGTATCGCATTTTCAACCACACCTTTGCGGAAGGTGAAGAAATCTTGGATATTTTCTCTATTAAAAGGTACATCATACCGAGGGTATACAGTTTGCACTTGCTCTGGTTCCGGTTGTACAGCAGCAGGTGGCCCATCTGTTCTAGCATCTATTTGAATAAATACAAAAAATGCTTAATAATAGAATAGTACTATATAAATGATTATAAATGAATTTCAACTCATTAACAGACTCTTCCTAGACGATTATTTAGTGAGAATATTAAGCACCAAAATATATTAATGAGTGTGCATATGTGTTAAATGAAAAAAAATAATGAGAAATATTCATAAAATTCTTTCTTTGTAAGATAAAGAATTTTATTTATTTTTTATTAATTTTATTAAATCGTTAGATGAAGTTATCAAAGTAATTATATTTAGAAAGGTCATTGTATTCTATGTCTTATTTTATGTCTAATTATAAAAACTTTAAAATTTTACCTGCAAATGAGGATGTGGAAGACGTCAAGGAGTCTGCACCGGAGAGTACAGAGGGGTTTATTTGCGGGCTTCTATTTGCTGTACCCGTAGGTTTTTCTCTTCGATTTCCAGGGCTATCTCCTCGCACACTTTCAGAAGACAGTTGTAGGGTGCCACCCCGAAATTCTAAATCGTCATCCAGCAAATCGCTCATCTTCTTTTCCTCAATATTTACCTTTTTGCCAACTTACTTGTATGCGTAAATAATCGACCGGCTGATAATGAACTGTCAAATTAGTGCTGCCATTGCAAATATATATATATATAATAATATAATATCGAAATTAGAATAATTAAATTGTTATTTGTAAGTCAATTAACTCATAAATATATCTTAATTTTTTCATATTTTAAAAATATGTGTTTTGCTGTGCTTTTTAGAATAAAAAAAACTGCGTTTTGCAGTCTATATCTTAAACTCTCTTTACTTGGATAAGAAACATTTAATCTTATTTATGATAACGATGATGTTACAAAACATACTTTTACAAAATATATATACTTCGCACTTTTATAAATAGGTTGAAATGGAAATTAAAAATAAGCCAATATATGACTTGTTTATTTTTAATTTTCATTAGATACATTAAAATCACTTTCTTATTTTTTACCCTTTCCGAGATTTTAACTTACTAGTACTTCGACACCTGTTATTATTTTGTCACTATATTCAAATATGTAAATTGCAAGAGACTTACACCTATATTATAGTTTTAAAATTTTAAAACTTCTTGAGGGCTAATACACAACGACTTCAGACATGCAGCCTAATTGGGAGTTCAATATTAAAAAAAAATTTGCTGTATCTCATACAAAACCCATATTGGACTAATTTTAGAATAACTTTGATAAATCAAAAGAATTAAGAGTATATTAAAATCAAAAAATCAAAATCAAAAAACCAATTCATTAACAGTATATTAAAAACGATTTATTTGCCTACCGGTGTGATTCGGTATATGGGGTATAGTTTTTCAAATATGTTTTTGCTTTTAGTAAAAAACCCAATAATTTAATAATTAAATTATCGAATTAATTCTTGTGTCATATTTTTGTTTTTCCTACACTATATTTTTTTTAATTTGATAATGCAAAATTAGTACAAAGAAAAATGATTTTAGATATGTTAAGTAAAAGTCAAGTCAGTCAAAATTCATTTTATTATAAAAGACCCATTTATTATAAGAAAATATAATTTTTCAACCCAAACAACATGTTTATTTTTAAGTTACTTTTATTTAACACATATACTTTCCGAATTGAGGCATTGCGTGCTGAGTGGCGGAACTCAACGCCGCGCTTTGCCTTGTTACTAAACTTAGGAAATGAAAAATTCCATTTCCTGGAGTGGGAATCGAACCCACAACCTGTTGCGTTTACAGTCGCACGCTTGTGTCTCTGCGCCACGACAGGTGTTACTTTTTTTTAAAGTTATTCAAAAGAAAAAGAAACAATATTATTTTAAAAATATTTATTGTAATATTGTACAAAAGATCTTAAAAGGTATTTGTGGCACCAATTATATCAGCATAGTACATACAGATAAAATCTTCCTCACTAACCATTAGGAATAATATATACATCTGTACAAATTATGATCGACGTTCGTCGATATAAAAATTATAAAATAAAAAGATTTACAATTTCTAAATTTCGAATTGATCATATAAAATTATTTTAAAAAAATCAAAATAATTTTATATTTAATCTAGTGGTGTACAAAATTGACCACATAATAGATAGGATCTAATTTAATATAAATGATTGCAAACCAAGTATAAAGATATAAGTAAAATTATTATTTTACAAAAAGTTCGTGGAAAAACCTACTATTATAATTATTTATTAATGGTTTATTAATTCATGTGTTAATGTATTTTTAAATCAATTAACTTTGTGAATCGATTTATCGATATTCAAAAATCAAATAATAAATCCAATGATAAAATTAATAATAATATTTTTTAAGAAAACTATAATTACGAAAATATATGCGAAGATAGAAAATGGAGAACAGCGTGTCCTGGTACTATGGTTATCTAGCTTCTGTGATTTACGGAAAAAGGCAAAACTACAGAAAAATATACAGTGAGTTAATTGAGTTCGCGTTTTTTTTACTATCGTTAAAAATTATATTACAAAGATCCTATCTACAAATTAAAATAACACGGGTATTTCTACAAACAATAATTTTAAAATATACCAAAATCCAAATATAAAAGATAAAAAAATTACAATAGAAATAAGCTACACAAATGAAAATTTTAAGAAACACCCGTTCTTATGGTAAAAAAGCTTAGTAACAGCGACATCTGTGTTTGGGGCAGCGCGGTGGGTACACGATGCATTGGTCCATACAGTACACATCGGCACCTTCTTTACCTTCCAGTTCTCCAATTGCTTCACACACTTGCCTGGAAGAATATGAAAAAGACAGTTTAGTTATATTATATAATAACGCCTGTCGTGGCGCAGAGGCACAAGCGTGCAAACGTAAACGCGACAGGTTGTGGGTTCGATTCCCACTTCAGGAAATGAAGTATTTTCATTTTCTGGGTTTGGTAACAAGGCAAAGCGCGGCGTTGAGTTCCGCCACTCAACACGCAATGCCTCAGTCTGACGGAAAGTGGGGAACGGAATTGTTGAAAGAGGACAGAGTGTCTTAACACTAGGTTCTCAGGTTCCCTCTGCCTACCCTGCTATATGCGAGACAGCCTGAAGTTAAAAAAAAATAAATCTTCATTGTGTTTTACATTAATCTAATGGTAAAATAAAAAATATACTTATTATTTTTGAAATATTATGACAGCTATACTTTAATTATAATTTAGCATAAAATACTAATGACAACATTATAGAAAAACTTATAAAAACATATCAGGATTCGACGCGGCACCTTTGGGCGTGTTTTGAGTGCACGTGTCACTGTCACATATCACTTTAAAAATCTTAAAATAAATATAGCATACATTTATTTCAGACAACGATAACCATTACTTTAAAATACATGTCCATGACGGTATCGTCATTGCGATGGTTGTGCATTAATAAAATAATTTCAAAATTATAAAGTAAATTTTATTTATTTATTTAGTAGTACTTACGGACAATGGCAAAGATTTTCGGGACAGTTGGGAGGGTACCGTAAACAATTGGTCTCGCACCAGCTCAACATGCCGGGGATCAGGCGGAATCCTTCAGACGGTATACATACTTGATCTCTGAAAATTGCATCACAGCATTTAAAAAAAGGTTTAAGTGTAGTTTTACTCAGTTGACAATTTTTATTTACAAACAGTGAAATAAAGGTCATTTAATTATTTTTTAAATATTAGGTATATATGTGAAATATAATTAAATTATCTTCCAACATCATTATTTTTATATAAAAATATTAGTTCAACATTTTTTATTTAGCCTGGACATACTCTATGTATACTTTTATTAACATAACAAAAAGTATTAGACACTTATAGCCATTCTTCAGTTGCATATTTATTTGAAACGCAACATAAAAAACAAATAATCAACAATAACTTAATATAGAAGTCAGTCACAAAAAAGAAATAAGTAAACTTTACAAAGAAACAGACTAGAAAAAACTAAAAGAAAACGACAATTTACAACAGAGTCGAGTCAGAACGGAAAAACAGTTGTTAGTCACAATAATCTATATACATATCCATTGAATAATTCAACGTGGTAAACACATAGAGGTTTATTTACACACCAGCCCCTTCCCAAGGTACTTCACACCACCCACAGATAGACAACACAAAACAGATACCTAATGACGAGTGGACCTACGTCTGCGTCACTTTCAGAATCATCTATATCATTGCTGAAAGAAAATCGTTTATTATTATATACAGTGCACTCAAATATATAGTGTATTTAAATTATTTTATATATGTTTCTTTATTTTTTGTTAGGTTTTACCTAATCATACGTAATTCCTCTTTCTCTAGACCCTTGTGTTCATATCTGGAATATTAAGCGTACACATATATGCAATATATACACAAATATATAATAATTAAATATCTATATACAAAATACATAAAATATGAATAAAATAAGCTACGCGTTAACTATAATTCATATTATAATCAAATACGTAAATAGGAGTATTGTATAAAGCAAACGGTGACAAGTGATTGATACAAAAGTAAATAAAATATATATTTTATTTTATATATAATGTTAAATACCATACAATAGATATTTTTGAAATAATTATAGCAGTGTCAAAATATTCATGAATGCATGGTGTGAACTTAAATTCCAAAATACATTTATATTAAAACAGCCAGCTTCGGTCTTGTAAAACACAAGCAGGCTTATCGGATATTCTATGCATTGCATAATGTCTTTTAAATAAGCGGAAAACTGCTAATGAAATGCTTCCACAGTTTTCATTTATATATTTCTTTAATTCATAAAAATGAAGATGCGTGATTGAAAAATAACAACGAAATAGCTTGTTAATGCATGTTTAACTCATAATCAACTTTCAAACTACTCACCTGACAACAAGTGGATAGACATTTTGCGGCATACTATAGTCTCTATAGTAAAGTAAGAAGGGATTGTCACGTCGGAGATCACCAGCGAATGCAGGAGGAAGCCCACCAGTACTGGTGACGACGCTCACGTCGGCGCAATTCCTAAAGGTCTCTGACCGACCACAACCAACCGCTTCTGTTCCGTTTGGACATATGCCCCACATGTTGCCTAGAAAAGAATATTATAAATTACACAGCAGTATTTGTCTGCTGATTCGATGCTTTTTCCTCTATCTTGTCCAAGCTTTTTTGCCTCTTTATAGCAACTATATTAGCTTTCGGACTATAGATTGTATTTTTCTTTTTTACTGATATATATTTAGCCAAATATATATATAAATTACTAAATTGTATAATAGTACAAAACGAAAAGAAGCATTAACGTATGAATTAAGATTTTTAAAGTCTCCACGCGTAGGCGAAAAGAGCTTTATTAAGGCATACATAACATACATCTTCTATTAATTTAGAAGTGCTAGACAGTGTAATCCTACACCGCACTATAAGTGAAAATTATAAATATAAATCCGTACCAGACGTGAAAATGCAAATTTCATAAGGTTATAACGTTCATTTGTAAATTCCGTTTTTATGTTATTTAAATACTTTTTTATCTCATTTGAAATTGTTTGATTTGCTAATCAACCCATTCTCGCCTGGTATTCTCTCAAATATGAATTAAACATGCAACTATGGCGTGCAAAGATTCATGCCAACTGAATGGGAAATACTATAGAATATACCTTACCAGTATAATAAGTCCATTGCATAACACATTGAGTGCAAGTTACGTACGGAGGTAACCTAACCCTGTATCTAAAAGTGTCTTTCTTTGCCGTATCTAGAGGAATCAAAAACCTGTCTTCGCGAGTCCCAGAAATGTATAGCGGGTACCTAAAAAAATAAAAAGAGGTTTTAATTTTCAATTTTCTGAACTTAAAAGCTTCTTTTTTTTTTCTTTTAGCTTCACGCTGTATCCCGCACATAGCAGGGTAGGCAGAGGGAACCTGACATTTAGTGTTAAGACACTCCATTCTCTTAAGATTACCTACTTTCCGCCAAATTGAGATTCTGTTATATCTTCATAATATTCTAATAATTTTATAAATGAGATAGTCTATGAGGATGGATAGACGTTTGTTGATATATCATAAAAAACGACTGAACGGACTAAATGAAACTTTACAGTAACATAGCTTATGCGTCAGAACATAAAATGGTATAGGCTACAATTTATAAAGTTTTTGTGTAATTTAGCCTTGTTACCAAACCCAGGAAATGAAAAATTCAATTTCGTGGGAATTGAGTGGGAATCGAACCCTGTTGCGTTTACAGTCGATGTTTTTCAATTCCTGGGTTTGATAGCAAGGCAAAGCTCGCTCTCACGCCACTCAGCTCGCAATGCCTCAATTCGACGGAAAGTGGGGAACAAAGTGTCTTAACACTAAGTTCCCTCTGCCTACCCTGTCATATGCAGGATACAGCTCGAAGCTATGAAGCTATGTGAAATTTAGCCCTAATATAACGTATAATAAATAAGTTTCTCATAAATCAGAACATTGTAGAAAATCACTACAATAATTTTGTTTATTAATGCTATATTGTAGGCATCAAAACATTTTTTTTAATTACATTCTTTAATTAACATTTATGTTAATTCTTTAGAATAATGCGCAAAATAAGCTCCCTTGGCTTTTTTTTATCCTTTGCCAGCGCGAACATAAAAATGTCATTAATGCTTATATTATTATAATCTTCAATACACATACAATATTTTTTCCCTACTAATGCGATAATGAATATTCATTGAATATAATTTTGTATACAGCATTTTTTGTCTCACCTGTCAAAACACTCTTGAGTGGCCTCTTGCTTGGGGTTATTGTTCGGACAAAGCTTCAGCACAAAGGTACCGAGATGATTCGCAGTTAATTCTACTTCTATTTCTATTTCCTACAAAAAATGAAAAGTTTATGTTAAATAAAAGAACAAGCTAAAGGTTTTTTTTTTATTTGCATGACTTTTAACTACTTTTAGCTACCCAATTAGTTTATAGAAGTCAAAAGAATAAAAATTGGTACCGTTACTCTTATAAAGTTTCAGTAAAAAGTTATGCGGTAATACAAAGAAATATAGTCGTATTAATAACTTCCTCCTTTTAGGAAATCGGTTATAAATGTATGAGTTTATGAGTACAAACCTGACCAACACTATAATGCCGAGTAATAATTCCCTTTCCATACATGCCGCCAGCCTCATGCGGGCGCGGTTCGTTGAGGTGGTCCGCATCGCCGCATACGCCGCAACGTCCCGAGTTCTGCTCCCACTGAACTAAACACACGCTTTGTTAATTTATTGGCTTCATACATTTTCCGCGTAGAGAAGTAGGCAGAGAGAAATTTAACTCTCCGTTCTGCATTTTCTACCTATTTTAGCGAGACACGACTGGTTATGAGTTTATCCCCACTCTAAGGTATGATATTTAAACTATTTTCATTTCTTCGCAAAAAAAAGAAACAATATTATGATTAATTTAGTAACGTTTACATAATCTCTGAAAATATAACTGTATCATTTTAAAAATATTAGCAATATATTCGCAAAATAAATATATTTTCCTGTAAGGTGCGCTCGAAATAATTATATAACATTGTAAAATATTTCAAGGTTTCTTGGCGATTTGCCCACTGTGCAATAGCAAAAGTAACAGTTTGAAGATGCTGGCTAGTGGCTTGTAGGTTACAGTTACTGTTACTGTTCTACTGAAAGGAAAAGGCTTATAACAAATGAAGAACTTACCTCCTATAAAAATATCTATAAGTATATTGCTTGCGATACTGAGTGATTGAGAGATAACGTACTGGCAAACATGAAATGCCAAAAGTATTTGCCATAGAAAGCTGAAATTTGGCTTAAAGTATCGGGTACAAGTATTTTAGCTTTTATAATCCACGCAAACGAAGTCGCGGGATATAGCTAGTTTGATATAAAATAATAATGGCAATAAAAAAACAGAATGATTTCATCTTGGTCAGAAAGTTTGATGTTTAGTATAAAAAAACCCATAAAATTTTGATAAGTGGTAGAAAGGGTTTTTCCTGACCACTGCATGACTAAGCCTGATTTAAAAAACGTCTATGCTTATCATTATAATATAAATAGAAAAAATATGACACGATACACAATATTTGTATGTTTTTACTGTAGAGCTGTTTTTTCCGTAATCAATCATGAAGATAAAAACCTAAAGCTCGTGTAAGAAATGATACAAAATGTTTTAACATTAAACCTAATGCGATAATATTTAATCAATTAAAGAAGTTTATCGATTACTTTATTAATACTCGAATGTGAAATTTAATAAAAAATTATGCTGTTGGGGAGTATGAAATTTGTTTTAAATTTATATGGAGAAATAGCGCAGAAAGCGTTATTTTCTATAGTAATACTTTAAATAATTATAATACATCACAGATTATCATGTCACATACATTGCTATGGCAATACGAGTAAGTAAACCACGAATCAACGGATTCATGTTCCATTTGAACCGTCAAAATTAGTTTAACATTTTTTATTTTCAACACATTCACTACATTTACTATTACTTATAATATTACACATCACTAACTTACCACATCCACTCATTTTTGATCTAGTCAAAGATTACATGTATTTTTTTTAACAAACATAGTTATAGTTAGTATATCTTGTATGTATAGATATAGATAAAAAATTAAAGAGACTTAAATATGCCTAGTGTGGCATATAAACACGTTATTTCCGAATGAATAATAAAGAGTTCGATGAACTTTATGTCTACCTATTATAAAGTTGCCTGCATTAGTTTAAAGTAACCACAAATAGGTATGCTTGCAAATAATAAAAATGCAGAGATCGTAGCCACAAGAATTTCATAAGACAATGACGTAAGGTACTTAGCGTTGACCGGACAAGTTGTTTCATTCTTTTTGCTTAAAATATGATATTTTTTCAATACTTAAACTTATTAAAATAACACATTTTTTCAGCTAGATCTTAGAATCCTTCGCACGTATAGCTTTTTTTTAAGTTCACGCTCTATCGCATATAGCAGGGTAGGCAGAGGGAACCAGAGAGTTACGACATTCCATTCCCTTTTAACATCTCTGTTCCCCACTTTCCCACGAATTGAGGCATTGCGTGATGCGTAGCGAAACTCAACGCCGCGCTTTGCCTTGTTACCAGAGCGAGGAAATGAAAATACTACGTATTATTTAATATTTTCATTTCCTGGAGTGGGAATCGAACCCAACCTGTCGCGTTTACAGTCGCACGTTTGTGACTCTGCGCCACGAAAGACCTCAGTATAGTTTATATTTCATATATTTGCTTTTTTTGAATAGTGGCTATAGTAAATATTTTTTTATTTGTATAAATGCTAATAGATATATTACCACCGCCGTACAGAATAAATATATGATCCGCATACACATAAAGTCACGATGGGATCGAACCCACAACCAATCGTTTACAATCAGCCGCTGTACCATTGAGCCACGATGACCTCAAATATTATTCGAATATTATTACTATGAATGTGAATTAAAGGAAATGAAAAATTGGTAGATTCTGACCGGCGTAACCTCCACAGAAGAGTTCGTTGTCATTATAGTTAACTGGATTTGGGAAGCCAAACCGCCACATAGAGTTGCGCGCTGGGGGGTCCATGAGGCGGCCGTGGCCTTCCGCTCCACGACGCGCACTGCCTAACATCTAGAATCAAAGAAATGAGAATTTTTTAATGGAACTTTTTAGAATAGAGGTGATTAAATACTCTATGTAATTGCGTCACGATAAACAAACAAATGCTTATTATAAGATTAAGTAGAAAAGAGAATGAGAAATTAAATGCTAAACAAATATATAAATAATAAGCATTACAATTATCATAATTCTTTTGATATATTGCAATGTGTCTGTATGTATGTCACAAATATTTAAATTTTGTATTATCAATTCATTTCGTTCTCCACTTTAAAATCTTTTTAGATCACTATTTGTGTCCGGTATCGGAACTCAACACTGCAGGTTATCCAAATTGTATTTTTTAAATCTTAAGCTATGATGTATAAAAATAAACACTTTTTACTGTTCTATTAACAATTTTACTATGTTAGCATATATTTATTTGAAAAGATCAATATTTAAACAACTAATACGCAAAAAATTCTGTTTACACATTCATTAAATATTAGTTTAGATAAATGTACATCCGCTAGAACACATGCTTCTTTATTTTAACATGTTTATGTAAAAAAATGTATATGATCTTTTTTTTCAACGTTACGTTTTTTCCCACATAGCAGAATGAACCTAGTGTCAAAACAGTCTGTCTCTCTACTTTCCACGCGAATGTCTACATTACATGTTGAGTTGCGGAACTCAACGCCGTGTTTATCTTACTAGAGCAGAAAAATGAAAGTAATTTAAATATAATTAATGAATTTATAAAGTATTTATACCTTTAATTATAATTTTATAATTTCTCTATCCACGTTTATTTTGAACCATTACTTATAAAAAGCTAAAAAACTGAGATTATGTCTTTTAAAATGTATTAAATGTAATTTGTTCTCTTTGACTTAAATAATAATAATATTTTAATATTTTCTCTTATTCTACTCACTTGTAATAAAAATATCCAGTATGTAAGAGATGATGGGCCACCACGCCTCCTGATCTCCATCTGGAATAAAAGATAATGTTTCTCATTATTGGCTCGTCTTAGTGGTACCTATATAATACCGATGCGCGGAGTAGAACAGCATTTAATTGTAAATGTAATTGGTTGTGCGTTCAATATACATTAGGGAGTATGATGATATATTTGCATTTCCCCGCTTTGGTCAGATAAAGCGTGGCTTTGAGTTCCTTTATCATGTCTGGAATTCGCAAGGTAAATGAAGAACTAAGTGTCTTGGACACTTTGACACTAGGTTCTCAAAAACAAATATTCACAAAAGGTGGATTTAAGGCAAAAAGTATAGAACGTAAGTCATATAAGGTTATTTTTACAGTTAAGTATAAAACAGTTAAGTATAACACTTAAATTAGGTACTCATTCAATTATTAAAATTATAATGACATTCATCTATTAATCATGCTATTAATGCTCTATCGGCTTAATGATAATAAATTACAGTTTCATTATAGATATGGGAAGACCTCGGTTGACCTTCGAAATCACAGTGTCAATGATACTGGAGGAAGGTCACATAAAAAGCATGAGGACCCCCCGAGAGCATGTATAAAGAGGTCAATGACAGTGGATGAAGCGAAAGATGTACACAGAGGCCGCAACGTTCTTTCTGACTACCCCCAAGAGATAACGCATGACGTTAGATATTGACTGATCATCATGAAGAATTTTAGAATATGAATATGTCCAGCAGTGGGTGAATCAAGAACTTTATTTGCCGGTATTTGAAAATTACGCGAGTGAATCGGCTGATGTCTCTATCTGCTAGTTCATAATCCACTTCGCCAGGTTTACCTATTTATGTGGTTAAAAACATTATTTTTAATATTTCGATTGGCCCAGTTGACGCGAAAAATACGCGTTGCTTAGCAACACGCTTATCATTTTACACAAAAGTGTTTGTTGCGATAATAGTATGTGTTATATTTATTTTATTAATTTAATATATTTCTAATGCATTACTATAAGGAATATTGGCTTTCTGCATTTCTTCTATGTATAAAATTCAATAAAACCAAAATTCCATAGTCTTCCATTAGTAACCACTCAAAGATTTCCTTCCCATATCTATTAATATAATGATGATATTAATAGATTTGTAATAGAGATCATACAAAATTGATAATAGTAATATTCTAAAGAGCCAAAAGAAGAAACTCCTTACTCTGTTATTAATTAAGTATCCTACAAATATTATCTAAAATATCAAAAATTTCCCAGAAAAAATGAAATGCAGCAGAAAATATATGTACCTATATAAAAAAAAGCTTTTAAAATAGACTAATTTAACGTAAAAGCTACATGTAAAAGTTAGTCACGTTTAAACAGATGAGGCCATTATGGCAAAAGTTCAATGTTAAGAGGCGGACACAGTAATATTTCAGCCACTGTGTCTTACTTCATGTAATCTGAATATACGATTAAAGTTCATTTATATACTGATACTATCAAGTGATATTTAAACACTTATTTCATTTAAATTGAGATTAAGTGAGTGTCTTTAAATTGATTATAAATCTCTTACCATAAATCTAAAGCAAACGCATGTATATAAATTTGGGTGAACTAAAAAAATACCTTGAATTAAATGTTGAGTGTAAAATACATCGTACGCTGCTCTTATATAAAAAAAACAACGTACTGTATTCTACCTATTTCCATAAAAATCGAAAAAATATATTTTTTCTTTTCATTATATTTTTTCTTTTCATATTTCATAGCTTCATGATGTATGCCGCACATAACAGGGTAGGCAGAAGAAACCAGAAAACCTAGTGTTAAGACACTCCGTTCTCTTTTTAACATTTCCGTTCCCCACTAAGAAAGTCTTTCACGAAAAAATATGATATAATGTGTTTGTTATTCGTTTCTTAGTGTAGTCGTACAAAGTGCGGCGTTGATTTCCGCGTAATTACTCACTAAGTTTAACGGTAGATTCAAAAGTTTATTCAACAATCGACTCTGAAGGTACGTTTACTGAGAAAAGCTGGCAAAAAACTCAATAATTGTTATTTTAAATAAAAAAATAACAAATAAAATAAGCAGAAAGTGACTAGTTTAAATAAATCACGGGCACTTTAAATAAAATTTACGACATCCATTTAGTAAATATTCACTAAAAACATAACACGTGACATATTGACTCACAGCAAGCTTCACCAAATAATTCCCGCAGCCTATTTGCATATAATGACAAATGAAACATCATCCAAACATCTTAATCATACACTTTATATCCTTAAAGCATAGTCTACGTCATCGTATCGCTGGGCACTGGTTTTTTTGAAGTGAAAACTTCTTTAGCGGCATTGCGGCATTTTAGCGGCATAGATACACGCTGTATCCCGCATATAGCAGGGTAGGCAAAGGGAACCTAGTGTTAAAACACTCTTTTCACCACTTTCCGCCAAATTGAGGCATTGCGTGCTGAGTGATTGAAATTTTGTAAGACGAAATTGTCATATTTGTGTAGGATACCGCAATAAATGAATATTCTATTTTACCACATAATTGATAGTAATTTTATACTGATAATTAAAGCAGTTCCTGCAAAATTATTTCCTAGCCCATTCCAAAATATCAAAAATGCACAACGATAGTATTCAGTTGTTCCCTTCTACCGGCACTGCCAGAGTGCAATCCGTTGTTTTTTTTTAAGCAAAACTTCTCCAGAATCGGTGTGATTTATAACGAAAAAGCCACACTAGCCACACATTAAGGTATTTAGTCGCATAATTTTAATACAGCTTCACGTTTTTTCCAGGATAGCATGGATCATCAAAGAACACTCCTTTCTCCCCTTTCAAGGAAAAGGCGTGTTGAGCAATAAGGGGGAATTCAATATAGCGCTTTGTCTTTCTGGAAAAATGTAAATAGTTTAACATAATCATTCCCCCAAGTCGAAATCGAACCCACAACGTTTCACTGTGCCACGATGACCTCAAAGATAATATATAATACAATATGTTATTAGTAATAATGTGTTAAAATGATAGTTATTTAAATAATTTGACTAGTCAAGGACGGATATTAACCTACACGCCTACTAATTGTCATTTAACTGTCAACGTACGACGGCAAAGTTCACTCACAGGTATCATGAAAAAAAAATTACCAATAAGTGTTTTTTATTGCCTATGGATATTATATCCTTTACTTACATATATAAATAAATATACATATTTTTAGTACCTATTAAATAAAATAAAACATATAGCGACTAACAAATAATAAAATCAATCAGCATTTCACGGACATTGAAATTTTAAAGATGTAAATTTGAAATAAAATTAATGTAAGAAAAATTAACTATATATCTACTATTGATAACCACTCAAATAATCGTTGACTATAATCACAAAATAGTTTAAAACGAAATCGACGAAAACGACATAAATATATATATATCTTCGTCGTAGTCGTCTTTTCAAAGCCATCAGGTTTATGTTAAGAAAATGTTATAGCGTCGGATTCGAACACCTGTACATTTTCTAAGAAATGGGCATCTAAATGAGCCAAATCAGCATTGCAAGATGTTCTCATGTACTTTGACAGAAATAAATATAAGCGTATCAAAATGGTAAACTTCCAATGAGTAGGCGAGTCCTAATGACTCGCATCGAATCTACTACCTACGCCATATTAACTACTTTTTTAACAGTTCTTGCTTTCAAAAATTATATCTATATATTTATTTATAAATAAAATAATAATTTAATCATCACGGTTGTAAGTTACCAATAAACATAATTCATGTCGCTTATATATCATTTTTAATGTTCTTGTTATTTTCAGAATACCAAAACCCATTTAAATTTGAAAAATGGTGAATTTTATTCTTTATTTAGTATTCACATTTATATAACTGTTTGGCAATTAACTGGGAAACCGGTGATATATTGAGGTTATGGTAATACTATTTTTATAGTATATGTTATTTAAATTAAAAAAAAACAAGCTATAAGCTGTTTCCCGTACCAGGGTAGACAGTGAGAACCTAGTGTCAGATTACTCTGAATTCTACTTTCTATGGCGGAACTAAACGCCACACATAGTCTTTTCAGAACCAGAATATAATTTTGAGTATAATCATTCTCCCGAGTAAAAATCGAACCCATGGCCATTGCGCTTGTAGCTAAAAGCTAATCCCGTTGCGACACGACGAGCTATATAAATACTAATCGAAAATTTCCAAAGCAATCATAATTTTTGAAGATATTCTGTATTTCTTTTATATGCACTAAAAGGTCATTTTAAATAATTAAAGTTGTAAGAGTGCATAAAATTCTTTTGTTTATCATAATTTATCCCATTTAAACCGCCATTAATAAGTCTTATTTAGTACCTACAAAACCTGTTAGATTTTTAGATATTGTGCTGAGATTAATAGTGTATCGATTAAATGTTGACGTGGGACCTTAATTTTTAAGAAATAATAAATTATTATTTTGTTTCAATCATTGTGTTTTCAAATATTTTAAGCTATATTTATTATCTAGACACGCGATAATGTATATTTATTAAAAACCCTTGGATTAACTTGAATCACAAATTTTATAAACACAGGTCAAACGAAGTGTCCTGGCACAAGGTTCTCTGTTATTACCCTACTACCTAGGCCAGTTGGCTACCTTAATATTGAACATTATATCATGATCGCAAATAAATTAGCATTTCCATTGAGTGAAAATTTAAAAACACACATAAAAGTATTTACAACGAGTAAATTCCGCAGATTATGTCATTTTTTTAAGACTCATATAGTCATAAATTATTATTGCGAATTCCAACTGTTAAAACTAAGCAGTCACACAAAAGATTTTTTTTATAAAAATCAAATAATATTTCTAAAACTATACCGTATGTTAGTATCCTAGACAGCCGTTCATGTATTTTTAAATCTGTACTGCTCATCACTATACAATCGCAGTCAGATCAGAATGATCAGAAATCGATTCTGGTTTTTGTTTAATAAATACATCCGCTATAGTCCAGATGGTCATAAAATTCGCTGATGGCACACGTTTAAGAATTTCTTCAATTACTGACTACAGTTTATTTCATTAATGAGCCGAAATGTGTTTTAATCGTATAAGTACGACCCTTATGGCCATTCCAATAGGTAATTTCGAGTAATATTACATTCCTTTTAATATAATTAATAGATATTAAATATCGATTTTTGTGTCGTATCGATATTTAATAACAGATATTTTAACGAACCTATTACGCGCACTTGTACTATAATTACGAATCAATAACGTTCTGACATTACATCGGCTTTCAGATTTTAAGTTGTTGTTGCGACATATTTTTTTGTGTCTCCCGTAATATGAGCAATAGGTGAACTTTTTTTTCAGTTTAATAGAGCAAAGAGAAAACCGATTTTCCTCCTAATTTAAATCATTCCATGTAGATTAGTGGACACGTTTGTTTTACCATAGTAGAGGAAATAAACTAAATATAATAATTCCCCTAAGTGTGGAATGAACCCGTCATAGTGCTACGATGCCCTCTAAAGGCGATAATATAGCATAGTGACCTATTATTTCAGTTTTAATTTTGTCGTGCAAAGAAATTCTAGTATAGAAAAAAAAAAAACATTTCCACGAATTATATTTTAATCTACGACTTTATTTTGTTTGTATACCTACAGGTCACACATTTTAAATGAAACTGTTTTAACAGGATCTTTCGCGAATACCATGTTATTCGAAAATATATTTTAGAAAACCTGAAATTCTGACTTCACAGTAGTCCGTGGTCACAGGTTAACTAGCTCTGATAAGACGAACCAAAATATAGGCGAATAATCCGGTTAAAACTGTTTCCTTTAAAGCCAAACATCTTATTATGTGGTCAAACACGTATCATTAAAACTGACTCGTGCATATATTTAAAATATCATAAGCTTAAATATAATATGTTACATATTTTTTTAATATTTTTATTCGATAAACTGTACCAGACGTATTATCACGAAAACAAAACTGCTAATTAGAGATAAATATATGGCGTAATCCAGGGAGTTCTGTAAGCTTATTTTATAATTACATATTTCAACTTTATACTTTTTCTCGCATAGCTAGGCAGAAAAAATCTAGAGACAAGACGGAACCTGTTCTACGCTTTCCGCCGTGTTGAATGAAAATTTAGCCCTGCTGTAGCACAGAGGAACAAGCGTGCGTACTGTAAACACGACAGATTGTGGATTCGATTCGGTAACAAAGCAACGCGCGGCCTTAAGTTCCGCCAGGCAGCACGCAATGCCTAAATTCGGTGGAAAGTGGAGTACGAAAATATTAAAAGAGATCACAATGTCTTAACAGTAGATTCTCTGGTTTCAGCGTGAAGGAAACCAAAATACATATTTATACATCAGAATAACATATAGATCGTTATTTACCATATATTAAAATAATTAAAAAAGAAAATTGTTAACGTCGTATAACCCTAAAATATAACTGATTACCACTTGTCTGTACATACGAGTTTATCTCACATAAAAATAGAATTATTTTAATCTCTCATGATTATAGCTTCCATAACATTGTTTAATAACAACTCGTTACGGATTTACTTTATTAAAATTTAAAATATCTTAAGTGAATTAACATAGTATATTCGCATATTAATAATCGATGATTTATCTTAATGACTTCACTCAAGAGTTTTATGGCCTTCATTGATATTCAATTATTTTGAATATAAGTATTTTTTATTTATAGCACACAAATAAATTATATAAAACCACTAATTGCTAAATGTTTTCAGTTTCAGTTGCCAGGTTTTCCCCTCTTCCACCCATCCTTTCCCCAAAATGTGGTGGTTCCGATAGCGGACTACTACATTGTCCTCCCCTGCCATCTGTATCCTCTAGTTTGGCAACGCATCTACAACATCTCTAGTGTCGTAGATGTTTATGGGCGAAGGTAACCACTTACCATTAGGTGGTCCTTCTGCTCGTTTGCCATCCGTTATCCATAAAAAAAATGTTGCACAAAATATAGCATATAAGTATAGTAACATTATTACAGAGGAATAAGGAATGCGGGGACCGCAGCATTTGGCCTTTCTTTCTGACATTAAGAAAGAAACAAAAAATAAGCAATTTGTTAGAAACGGAACTAAAAGGAACAAACTTAAAAATATTTTTTGGTCCTTGTTAAGTTTATCAGGATAACCAGATCATCCTAGGACATCAGATTCATGCTATGAGAATATTGTATTTATTGGATCCGGACACGTGTGCAAATTTTGAAGCAAATTGGATGGCAAGAATTGTTTTAAATATCTTTGCAAGATTTTTTTTTAATTATAGATAAATAGATACAGTTGAAGCTAATAAAATCGTGTCAATATTGTAAAATTAATTATGTAAAACAAAATTAATGTTAGGCAAAGCGCGGCGTTGAGTTCCGCCACTCAGCACGCAATGCCTCTATCTGGCGGAAAGTGGGGAACGGAATTGTTGAAAGAGAACGGAGTGTCTTAACACTAGGTTCTCAGGTTCCCTCAGCCTACCCTGCTATACGCGGGATACAGCGTGAAGTTAAAAAAAAAGAAATAATAAAAAATGTCACCTGCTTCATTAATTTTTATACCTAAATACTATACCTACCTAGTACCTATAATTATTTATTATCGTCTTAGCTCAATGAAAACTCCTTATAAAGTGGTACAATCCCCAGATTTCACAATGCGATGTAACCATTGACGTATCAATCAGTCAATCACTTCTGTGACATTTCCGAAACGAGCAATGCAACCTTTTCAAGCCGATGTCAAGCACTATCGCGTTGAAATAATATTGAAGTAATTATTCTATCAAGCATGATTAAGTTACCGTCACAACGAATGACCCACGTCGCTAAGCTTGACGGAAAAATTGGAGCTTTAAATAACAATTCAGCTTCTGGTATTCACGTTTTTTTCTATAATTGAGTGTAATTCAAATGAAAATGTCAAGCACTATGTACGTGGGAGTACGTTCGAAATGGATTATACTCGTATATGAAGAACTATCGCTTTGAAGGTGTAAATGTTTATAAAATCATAAATTAGAAAATGACACGATAAAGCTATATAGATATAGCTATTTATTTTTCCAATCACGAGCTCATAATATATTTGTTATCTAATTAAAATGATATTTTTTTAATTTCAAGATAATGAAACAATCTTACATGTTGTTGTCGTTCAATTGAAATTGCCACTACCTATTGAGTTATATAAATTACAGCCTGAGTGTTAAAGTTTCCTCTAGATCAGTTCAGTAGTTTTAGCGTAAAGGACATCCACCCTGACAAACTTTCTAGGATAATTATACAAAGTTTTACAGGAAATTAGACCAACCTGAAAAGTAAAACCTGGATTCCTTTTACAGAATCAATATTTAAAATTCCATTAAACAATTATGTCTAACCAGAACGCAGGCGGAAGACCAAAAATAACAAAAATTTCTACAAAAAGTATCGATAGCCATCTTATAAATAATTTATAAGCTACACTAGCTTTAGTAGGTACAACTTATGTATTTAAAATATATTTACATTTAAAAGGTAAGACGCGCGTTAACAAGGCGTTCATTATGTAAAGTAATGATTTCGAGTTTTTACATTCACTTATATTGCTATTATGTTTTATTAAAATGCTTTCGCGTATATTTTGTTAGCTATTTAATATAGTTAAATTATACAGTGGTTGACATACGGACATGAGAAACCTTTTGTTTGTTATTGTAGAGTTTTGTTATTTTAAACTAGCTTCCTTTTAAATTTATATGTACTTGTATAGTCAAAAAGTCATTATTGATAAGACATAGTCGAAGTAGAAGTAGAAGAGATAGTCGCTATCGGAACCACCACATTTTGGGGAAAGGATGGGTAGGAAAGATGAAGGTAACCACTTACCATCAGGTGGTATCTGTTATCCATAAAAAAAAAGAGAAAAAATATTTAGATTATTTTGTCGTAACGTTTTTATAGACGTGACAGTAGTGACACATTTCGACGTTCTCTCTGCTTAATTATTTTTATGAAAATCATTTATTTTTCCAGCAATAATGCTTTTCAAGATATAGATTATAATTATTTTCAAATAAAAAAATGAGTATGACTTCCCCTTTCTAGCCCACAGAATATTGAAGATGTGATAATATAAAAAAATTAAGATAGAATTGTATGTGTCATAACTAAGTGACAAGTAAAAACTCCTTTCACAATTATCAGTGCTTTTGTACGTCTCGAGTTAATTTCAGCGATATAATAAATCGAATCGAAGGCCAAATTTAAATGGTCTGTGTGCTCCCGCTCGTAAAATATCGATAATTGCACTTTTGTTTGTAAATCGATATCGTCATAATGCATCGATTTTTCAAGTATTGGAATATAACTCCCTATATAATGGGACATTAATCGCATTGTAATTTCAATTAAACCTCTTCTTAGAAGTCATTATGTTAATACTTTTTACCCAATTTAAAAAGAAAAGTTCTCTATTCGACTGTATTTTTTATGTGTGTGAATGTTAAAAAGACGTACTTTTTACTGAATGAACCAATTTTATTTTTTTTTCTTATAAATTAGTACAAAAGTTACACATATGATAGTGTGTATAATATTTATTTAATTTTTTATGTATTTCCGATAAATTATTATAAAATTCTTCTCCATGTATATAGGGATATCTGATATCTATATCGCTAAAGTATTATGTATTTTACGCGCCAACGGATTTACTAGTAATTTTTAAATTATATATGTCATTCATGTGTATATGCTAGTCTAGACGCCATGACGCTATCATGACATTGTTAGGATGCGTTTGAACATTGTGGACGAGGTTTTACATATTTTTTTGTTTATTTATTTATATTAGATCCACCAATGATAACCACCAGTTGATAGTAAAAACTTTTTATCTTACGACTATATTATTTAGGGTTAAGATAAGTTAAGGTAATCTGGTAATCTGTAATTTAAATATAATCATTCTCTCAAATAAAGATTGAACCTACAACTAGTGTTACCAGTTCAACGGTAACCCACTGTGCTACAATGGTAGATACAGAGATACATTGTTATGTTTTTTATTTCGCAACGAGCGGTCCACATTTAATATTTAATGACATACCTAAAAAACCGCACTGAATGTTCCCGTTCTGGTACAAACGTTAAAGGGAAGCTGCGCGCTAAGAGGGCCTTAAATCAACCTTAACACAGTCGTTAAGAAACAACTTCTTTAATCAAACAGCTGATTTATCCTGATTGGACCAACAGTACACTTATGTAAATGTATGAATATATTTTAAGGATGTATTGTTATTGCGGTATTTTTTACTTTATAAAATATATAAAATGGGTTTAAATATTGATATGAAGACAAAAATGTACTAAGAAAGTATAAAAGTTTATTTAAAAATATATATTATCTGTTAAAAATATAACAACGCCAACGCCTGTCGTGGCGCAGAGGCACAAGCGTGCGACTGTAAACACGAGAGGTTTTGGGTTCGATTCCCTCTCTATGAAATGTAAAAGTTTGATATTCTCCTTTCCTGGGTTTGGTAACAAGGCCAAGCGAGGCGTTGAGTTCCACCCTCAGCACGCAATGCCTTAATTCGGCGGAAAGCGGGGAACGGAGTGTCTTAACACTAGGTTTTCAGGTTCCCTCTGCCTACCCTGCTGTATGCGGGATACAGCGTGATGCTAATAAAAAAATAAGAAAACATATTATGTATAATATAACTGAGTTATAGTGCATATAAATGGGCCCTATGCACACTGATACAAGTGCAAAAGCACAACTTTAATAAAGAGCCATTTAAATGTTCTTAAGTTTATAATTTTGTCATTATTAAAAGAATTTATTATTGTCATTTTATCATTATTCAAGGGATTCATTATATAAATGGTTGATTTACTTCGAATAATGATAAAGTTATAACCTCAGAAAGTCTTCTTTAGTTGTGTTTTGGCACATGTACCAGTGGACGTACCTGTCGATATATAAAAAAGATAGTTAGCGACAGTTGTGACTTCGATTTCGGTAAATTTTTATATGTGCGTCAGCGTGCTGAAACAAAAATATATTTAACATATTTTTGTTTCAGCACGCTGCTTCGACAAGTAATATATTAGAGTAATATTACTCAATCTGCAATCTCCCTAAAAATGTACGCAAAACGCTTATGGTTTGGAAATGAAAGCAGCATGGAGAGTAGAGTCGAATGAAAATTCCCATTTTAAAGGGGCTCTTTATGTCAACTTGGATTATAAGTTCCACGCTTCTTGCTTTAAGCTCTTCTTCCTTTAAAGCTGTTCTCTATATAGATATGTTTTATCCTATCTTTTCTCAATACTCGCATAAAAATTACATATAATTTCATTTATATAAAAAATATTGCGTAAATACGTTACAACCGGAAATGTATCGTACTAAATAAACATGCGTGTATTTTGTTCATAAAGTCGAAATCGAGTTTAATAGATAAAGTAAAACTAGAAGTGATATAAATATTGTTGTTTACGAGTTATTTACGTAGTCGCCCTTGGCATTCATACGACGGTGAGGCCGGGGGCTCGTCCCGCTCAGGACTTGCAATGTGACAGATACGTCTCAGAGACTTTTTACTTTACTCACCTAGTATATTGTGTACCTTGTTTTTGTAGATTCACCCCTTATTTCCCATAATAGTTCAGAGAGAGAGCCTAGTGCCAAAACACTCCGTTACCCGTTTCCGCCCGAAAACATTGCGTTTTAAGTTGCAGAACTCAAAGTCAAGGACCTGTAGTAAAACTTCCACCACTGGTCCATTCTCGGCTTTGCTACTAAGCTACGAAAGTGCAGAAATAAAAATAGTTTAAATGTGTCGCCTGTCGTGGCGCAGAGGCACAAGCGTGCGACTGTTTCCTGGGTTTGGTAACTAGGCAAAGCGCGGCGTTGAGTTCCACCACTCAGCACGCAATGCCTCAACTCGACAGAAAGTGAGGAACGGAGTGCCTTAACATTAGGATCTCAAGTTCCCTCTGCCTACCCTGTTATATTAGGGATGCAGCGTGAAGCTAAAAAAAAATAAGCATTCCGCTAAGTGGGAATCTAACCTCCAAATCACTCGTGTACAGCCAGACGCTGTTCCACTGCGACAGTATCCAAATAAATATGAGTTATAAAATGGCAAATATAAAAAGGAAATAGTAGCATGCTTTATATTCGTATACCGTATTTTAACTTGCACAAACTAGAGCAGCTTGGTGTTAAATGAGAACTGGTCGGAATAATTGCCTTTTTCGTTTCGGATTCCGATGAGCCCCCGAGCGTTTATCACTTCCTTATACGGGACGTTTTTGCTAAGTATAATACTTTATATCAAAACGAGTATTATAAAGCGGTCAATACGCGTTTTATTTTGAATACCTTTAAGGTTGTCGGAACATAATATTTCCTGATCTACTCGGACTGTCTAGACAAGTCACTAAGTAATTAGCGCTAAGACTGGACGCGTCTGTCTACATACAGTATGCTATGTAAATGAAGATGAATAAGTTATTGAAAATTGAATCTTTAGGTGTATGAGTTCGTAATTGAGTTTTTTTTTCAGTTAAATATTTATATTAATATATATATTTTTTTATTTTTACGTTGTAGTTATGCTGTTTTCCAGTTTTCATTTGCATTCATTTTAGAGACTACGTACTGGGTGGCGTGGATAATGCTTTACCTAACCAAATCAATATCTCTTTTTGATTGTGACGTTTCGATTACGGATTATTACTTTTGTTATCCTATTAGTCTTTACTGCGACTTGTCTTACATCAGTGAGTTAAAAGAAGATGCCAATTGTAGAAGGAGAAGGTCTCCCTAAGAATTTGGAAGTAAACCTTAGCATGCGACCGTCATCGACTGTGTGATTTCAATATCTGAGAAAACGTATATTTTATACAAACGCATATAAGAGACCTCTCGTACTCGTAACAGAGCACAGAGCACAGAGCACACCGCATGGCAATGAATGGCGAAACTAAATATTATTTAAAAATTTGCTTTTTTGTATATATATATATATATATATATTGCTAACAAAACGTGTATGTAAGTGTAATACTGTGTAATATTTGTTTGAATACCTTAATGTATTTACGAATTATAAATATTTTAAAGTTCTATTAACTTCATCTATAAAAAAGTAATTATTTAACATTGATAACTAAATATTATATTAATATGTAACATATATTT